>JARHVA010007281.1:580000-675000 GCA_037957365.1 Torreya grandis | reverse complement strand
ATGGGATATCAAACAAATGTTCAGCTCACTATTTTGGTTATTGAAAACATAGTTCAGATTGAGGATGAATTTCTAACAAGTTTTGCCTATCGATGTTAATACGTCAAACAATAAAAAGTCTAACAAATTTATATTAGGTATTTTATATAAATTCTTAAACAAAATCTACCAAGGATTCCATTGAGGTGTTTGAGTGTACATCTAGATTATATAAGATTCACTTAAAATTGTACCTTTGTAAATGTATATGGTGTTGTAATGACATGTATATATGTAGTAGCGTCGGTTGGCCCACTACCTAGTTGTGATGTCAAAGGCAATGTATCCTCCTAGAACAAAAAAAAATACATATATATTATTCAATTTAAACATGTAAATTTGTTATGTCTTTTTTAAATTGCAAATATAACTTAAAAAATTAACATTAAATTTATATAAAAGATACTTCCATGTGTGTAGAGACTCCCATTGTATCTAAACCAAATGTGTGTGCCAATAACTCATCAATCAAGACCACATCCTCCAAGCACCCTAAATTGCAACCGTCATTATCTGAAGGTCTAGTGCATATAGCACCACGACATCTGCATTGGTGGGGTCAGATATGACCACTAGTTGGAGTATCTTGAGCATATGTCTCTAAAATTCTACTCGTATGATGAACGAGTGTATCAATAAGAATAATAAATACATACAAAGTGTGTATCTCCACAACCTCTGTCACCACAGAGGGAATCTCCAGATGAAGTGGCTTTTGGGTAGGGATCCTTCCAAGCTGATTAGGTGCATGATGGACACCTAGTTGATCATGTGTGGAGCCTTTCCCTTGGCCTTGAAACTCACCATAGTCAAATTAATTTAGAATTTGATTGAGGGCAAAATCACAATAGAGTTTCCTCAAAAAGTACAAAGAGACCTCATGGTTATTACAAGGGGGATAGTCAAACACCATCCACCATTGCTCCCAAAAATTGGCCTTAGTCAAATCATGTTGGCATTGGTGGATTAGGAAATGTTTGGTTGTTATGGGAAATGGGGTACTGGTGGTCGGGTCAATAAATAAGACATAAATTTGATCTTTTATTATATTTTCGTTCTTCACCTCAGATACTGATAATTTGTCAGCATAGTAATCCCTACAACTCTCCTTATATGACCTCCATCTATCAATTTGACTCGTTATCGAGTCAACTTGACCTAATACCAACTCTAGGTTATTAACCAAATAGCTGTAGTGGGTGTTTGTGGAAGTGGGCTCCCTCATTTTCCTAATTATTTCCTTAATTTCAATTTTGTTCTCCACTATGTGAGTAACTAATTCCTCTCGGTTGCTTGGGGTATATAGGGGAACTATAGAAGTGTTAGGCAAAGGGTTAGGAGGGTTAAGAGGGTTGGGCGAAAGGTTAGACAGAGGATTAGGTGGGGGGTATGTGGAGCATGTCGACATGTTGCAGAAAAATTAAAAAACAAATTTGCAATTCATGTTAAAAAATAAAATAAAATTGATTTAGTCTACAAAAATGTACCTCTTTTTCATGGCAGCATTGTCGATCTAGTGAATCAAGGGCAAAATGTGAATCTTGTAGGCCAAAACATGAATTTGTAACCAAAACGTGATCTTGCAGCCAAAACGTGAACATGAGTGAAGAAATGCATATGCATTATTAAAACATATAGGGATGACGGTTTTTTTTTTTTTTTTATAAGTTTACCAATGTGTATGTATTATTAAAATATATAGGGACACGTACGCGCTCTTATAATGCATATGCATTCTTATTTGTTTTAATAACGCATATGCATTATGGTTCGGTAATGCCGAGCCATAATGGGTACACATTATAGAGTATGTCCACGGAATTATCCCCCAACTCCGTGCATATACCCATTTATGAGAGGTGTCGAGCGAGAGGGTTTCAAAAAAACCTATTTCATGATCTTCCTTTAAAAATCACATTTCTTCAAGCATTTTTTTAACAACCCACATGCCGAATATCTCTAGTTTAAATAGGAATATTTATTTTAGATAAAAAATTTGAAAAATATTATTACAGCAAATTCAGATTTAATTTGAAGACATAAATGATTATAATTATCAAAATAACTTTTGATAAAAGCAATTTTCAAAACTCTCCCAAATTAACCAAATTAACCAAAGCCTTATGAAGTAGTACAAGTTTCCTTTACATATAGGAGGAATTTTAGAATAGCGTTTGAGATTCAACAAAAATCAAAACGATAAAACTAGTCCCTCAAGATCTACATTTACACCACAAATTTGTTTGTAACAGGTAACAAAACTTACCTTGGAAGGCGTTCAAACAAGAAGGGTGTGATGGGCGCCTGGTGGGCAGTAGGGAAACATGAATTGGCAGTTGGTAGACACGCAATTAAATGCCTCGGTCGTAAGAGATGAAATTAGAAACGGGCAAGGGACACACAGCTCGTGAAGGGGTGCGAGATTTGAAAATAATAATACAATACATGATATATGGAAATCATTAAAAGTGAAGGCGTTGTGGGCAAAGCGAAGCCGACGGTTAAGGTAAATGGATGCAGTTAAGGGCATTGACGAAGAAACTTAGAGTGACTAACCGTGGATCAACGTTCAAATGCACCGGCTGGTTACACTCAGTGCCAGGTATGCAAGAGATGTTATGTTGCAAGACATAAATTTTTTAAATGTTGAAAATCTCATAATTATAGAACAGTATTACTGCGATTTCCCTTTACCATGCAAAAATCAGCTAACCACTACCTTCTCTGTATTGTTGAAAGTTCAAAGGGTAGGATGTGTGTGTGTATCGAGGCTTCACCTAATATGATGAGTTTATGAAGAAATCTGCAGACTTGCAAATAGAATATATAAGCTCCAAAAACATCAACGATACATCATCAACGAATAAGGCTATTAGTTTAATGTGCAGCTGGAAATTTTCCTATTGTGATGAAATATGTTGATACAAAATCAACGATGGCATCCCATAAAAAATCAGGGTACATCATTGCTTTTGGCTTCGCTTGTGGATTAGATGGAAAATGCTATGTTCGTTGGTACTTCAGATAATTTTATTGGTTTTTATTAAATGGTTGAATGAATACTCTTTCTAAACGAGTTTTTATATTTGCAGATAATTAGTGATATCTAGAATAAAATTTAAAAATATTTTGAGTATTGGTTTTTATTAAATGGCTGTCTGAAAAGTTCAACTTGAGACATGGCAACAAACAACATCATTTCTTAGTTTCAGATCTCCGTTTTCAATGGTAAGAATTATGATTTTTGGGCAATTAAAATGAGAACATTGTTTTGCTCATAAGATGTTTGCGATTTGGTAGAAAATGGGTTTGTAGAACCACAGGATGAGGCTACCCATTAGGGATTAACTCGAGCACAAAACGAAGAGCTTAAAGAAAACAAGAAAAAAGATGCAAAAGCTCTATTCATAATCCAACAGGGAATGGATGAATCCATTTTTTCTAGAGTTGCAGCAGCAATGAGATCCAAGTTGGCATGGAAAATTTTGGAGACTACCTATAAAGTTAATACAAAGGTGAAAATAGCTAATAGAAAAAGTATTGAATATTGTGAACCAAATTAGATCTAATGGAGAAACAATAACAGATCAGAAGATCATAGAAAAATTACTCAGGAGTTTACCGAGCAAATTTGATGCAATAGTTGCAGCTATTGAGAAAACCAAGGATTTGAAATAGTTATCAGTAAATGAATTAATGGGATCTTTGTTAACACATGAATCTAGAATGAATAGGAATAACAATACTTCTTTTGAAAATGCTTTCAAGTTTCAGATATCATTTGGCAGAGGAAGAGGAAGAGGAAGGTCAAACTTCAGAGAAAGAGGCAGAGGTAGAAATGGAAGGAACAATCCAGATCAAGCTAAAAACAATAATCAAAATTAAAATAATAAAGGACGTGGCAACAATCACTTCTAGCAAAATTCATAGAGGTTTGATAAATCTAACATTCAGTGTTATTACTACAAAAAATATGGACATTATAGAAATGAATGCAGAAAGAAACAAGGAGATGTGGATAAGTAGAATGCTAATTACATAAATGAATCTAATTCTAATTCTGGAAGCTTATTCCTCACTTGTCATGTTGCTCAAAAAAATGCTAAAGATATTTGGTTTTTAGATAGTCGATGCAGTAACCATATGATAGGAAATAAATAATTGTTTTATAGTCTTGATGATTCCATAAAATTTGAAGTGAAATTAGGAAATGATAATAAAGTGGATGTAATGGGTAAAGAAGAAATAAATGTTTTGACAAAAAATGGTGAAAGAAAATTTGTTCCTAATATTTATTTTGTACCTAGACTAAAGCATAATCTTATGAGTGTTGGCCAATTAGTACAAAAATATTACATAGTATCTTTTATAGATAATGTGTGTACAATACTAGACAAATTTTTGAATGACAGGGTGATAGAAAAAATGGAGATGACCAAGAATCAGATGTTTCCTCTTTGAATTTAGTGTATCCAAGGAGAAGAGGAAGCCCATTTCAAAACCATGCATCTAGTCCAATCATGGCTATGGCATTTAAGGTATGGACATTTACATTTTGGAGGTTTGAATTTATTATAAAAGAAAAATATGGTGAAGGGATTACCACCAATAGAGCAGCCAGGAAGTTCATGTGAGAGTTGCATTTTGGAAAAATAGCATAGAGAGAGGTTTCCAGTAGGAACTTCATATAGAGCAAGGGTATTATTGGAGCTAGTTCATAGTGATTTATGTGGACCAATGCAAACTCCATCATTTGGAGGTAGTTCTTATTTTCTAACCTTCATTGATGATTTTAGCAGAAAGACTTGGATATATTTTCTCAAGAAAAAGTCTGAGGCCTTTAGAAAATTTAAAGAATTCAAGGCTATGGTTGAAAAGCAGAGTGGCCTTTACATCAAGGTACTTACATCAGATAGAGGAGGTCAATATATGTCTAATGAATTTCAATATTTTTGCAGATATCATGGCATTAAAAGGCAATTGACTACAAGGTACACACCACAACAAAATGGTGTAGTAGAAAAGAAGAATAGAATAATTATGGAGATGGCTAGAAGCATGTTGAAGGCCAAACATTTGTCGGATGAATATTGGGCAAAAGCAGTAGCATGTGTAGTATATATTTTGAATAGAAGCCCAACAAAGAGTGTCAAGGATCGAATTCCACAAGAAGCTTGGAGTGGTAAGAAGCATAGTGTACATCATTTCAAAAAATTTGGTTGTATTGTATATTATCTTATACCATCTAAATTGAGAAGAAAACTTGATGATAGAGTTGAGAAATGCATTTTTATTGGCTATAGTGAAGAATCAAAGGCTTATAAGTTGTATAACCCCATTTAAAAGAAAGTGATTATTAGCAGAGATGTGGAATTTAAAGAAGAAGAAGCATGGAATGGAAGCATTGATGGAACCATCACAATTGGAGCACCAATTTCTCAAAATGAAGAAGAATCAAAAGAACAAAATTTGCAAGGTGATCAATTCTCTCCACAAGAAAGAACAAGCACTCCAATAAAAACACCTAGGATCTTAGCACACGATGAATCATCTAGTCATGCATGTCATCCTACTCCCAATTCACAAGTGATGAATCAGATCCAACTCTTGCCACCTTAAGATCAAAATTTAAATGTAAGAAAATGAGAAACTTAAATGAGATTTATGATCAAGAAGAAGAGAATTTAGATCTGTGTTCAAATTTTGCCTTTTTCTCTCATGATCATGTGTATTATGAAGAAGCAGTTAATGAGGAACATTGGATAAAATCAATGAATGAAGAGATGAATGCTATTGAGAGAAATTAAACATGGAATCTAATTATTCTACTTGAAGGTAATGATTGCATAGGATTCAAATGCGTTTATAAGACCAAATTTAATGTCGAAGGTAAGGTTGAAAAGCACAAGGCAAGGTTAGTAGCAAAAGGTTTTACACAAGATCATGGAATTGATTATAATGAAATATTTGCCACAGTTACTATACTTGATACTATTAGAATGGTTTTAGCAATAGTTGCACAAAATAATTGGAAAGTATATCAAATGGATGTCAAATAAGCTTTCTTGAAACGTTTTCTAGATGAAAAAGTGTATGTGAAACAACCACCAGGTTATGAAGTGCACGGACATGAAAAAAAAATATACAGATTGAAAAAGGACCTCTATGGCCTCAAGCAAGCACTAAGAGCATGGTATAGCAGGATTGATTCATACATGACAAGAAATAGATTCAACAGAAGCAATAGTGAGCCTACATTGTACACAAAAATCAACAAAAAAGGTCAGATTATGATTGTGTGTTTGTATGTTGATGATTTGATTTTCACTGAAAATTGATTTGTAGACACATTTAAATCAGTAATGAAGAAAGAATTTGAGATGACATATTTGGGATTAATGAAGTATTTTTTGGGCATTGAAGTTGTACTATCAAAGAAAGGAATTTTTATTTGTCAAACTAAATATGCAAAGGATGTGTTGATGAGGTTTAAGATGTTGAATTGTAAATCAGCACCTACACCAGTTGCTATAGGGACCAAAATTATCAAAGAAGACAAAGGGACTAGTGTTGATACTACAAAATTCAAAAGACTAATTGGTAGTTTGATGTATCTTATAGCTACAAGACCAAATATCATGTATGGGGTCAGCGTAATCTCTAGATTCATGGAGTCACCAAAAGACTCACATTGGCAAGTTGGAAAGAGGATATTGAGTTATGTGGCGGGAACAACAAAATATGAAATTTTATATTCCACAACTAATGATTTTGATTTGATTGGTTATACTGATAGTGATTTTACAGGTAGCATTAATGACATGAAGAATACTTCTAAACATGCCTTTCATTTTGGAATAGGGGTGGTCACATGGGCATCCAAAAAGCAACCCATAGTGACACTTTTATCAGCTGAAGCAGAGTATGTAGCAGCGACATCAGCATCATGTCAAGTAATTTGGATGAGGAGAGTATTGACAAATTTATTGCAAGCACAAGAGTCAACACCAATGTTTTGTGACAACAAATCAGCAATTGCATTGTCAAAAAATCATGTTTTTCACAAGAGGAGCAAGCACATTGATACAAGATTTCATTTTATCAGAGAATTAGTGAACAATGGAGAAATTCATTTGGAGTTTTGAAGATTTGAAGACCAATTGGCAAATATATTCAAAAAAGAATTAGCAAAGGAGAGTTTTGATTATCTAAGACAAAATTTAGGTATTGTAAATATTGAAGTACTTAGTGGTAGAAATTAAGAGGGAGTGTTAGAATAACCAAAATAATTTCTCCCTGTTTGCATGCACGCAGTGGAGAAAACTAGGAAAATAGATAAACTTCAGTTCAGTTTTACTTTGCATAAAATAAATGTTAGTAGGAATTGAATAAACACAGTTTGCATGCAATAGAGTTGAGTTTAGTTGAGATATTATGCTGTTCTATTCTACCGCAGTCCTCTATTTAAAGAGGGTTTTGTAATCATTTGTTAGAGAGAAAAAAGTTGAATAAAATTTCAGTGTTGCTGTAGCAATTATATGTTGTTGCTCTATTTTATTTTCGGTGAATTAATGTGAAACGCTGTAGCTTTATTTCTGCGTTTTGTTTTTATCTTTGTATTTGGTTTTTATTGCCTTTCCCTCTCCAACAGATTAGATGGAAAATGCTATGTTCGTTGGTACTTCAAATAATTTTATTGGTTTTTAATAAATCGCTGTACGAATACTCTTTCTAAAAGAGTTTTTATATTTGCAGAAAATTAGTGATATCCAGAATAAAATTTAAAAATATTTTTATTTATATTATAATTTTAATGTGAAATTTTAATTATGTATTTCGCCATTTTAAGATTATGTTCTTAAATAGTCATTACCTTGATACCATTTTTTAATAAAGTAATAATTAAAAGACGAGCACCCCTTAACGCACAAGCACCCACGCTCTAACCTCTTTCCATGTGTGTAGGCTCCTAAAACTGAATTCCCAAATTCAACTTTACTGATATATTCATTAAATAGAGTAATATCATTATTTTCTGTGATTAATGTTTTGATAATATGGTGTTTTCCCACCATGTTTTATACCATATCTATGGTGGAGAAAGCAAATGTTGTGGTGGAAAACTTTAATTTGTAAAGGGTCCAAAAAGAAAAAAAAAAAAAAAAAAAAAACTTACATTAATTTAATCCGTTGAAATCCAAGTCATGGAACTAAATCTAAGAGCTTCTAAACCGAGACCAAACACTGATGGATTTCATCTTCAAGAAGCCGAGCATTCTTAGTTGTCCAAATAACTGTGACATTTTAATGGCTTAAAATGTCTGAATCACATATTATTTATAGAAGGAATGAATTATAATCTAAACCTCATGATTTTTAAAGTACTTAAATCACAACATGAAGAATTCTTAGTTGTCTTCTGATAGGTTTTGATAATGCCTTGTATACAATTGTTAGGCTTCCCTTGATGAGGTGTTGAATATAGTTTTTACAACCCTGGGGTGCAATGTTAACCTTACATGCTAATCGTTAAAAATAAAAAATAAATACATGCTAAGGTCTAAATGAATTGAGAGAACATAAAATTCATTTTAACCTCTACTAATTCTGATTACTGTTAAGCATCTCCATTGAATCTGGATCCTTAAGTATTGATAGTCAAAATATCAAATATGGACCAGGCCATGGCATCTGGTGTTTTGAAATTCAATTCCCCATCATATAGGACTTCATCATGAAGAATTTAAACCAGTCAAGTGACGATCTTTTTGGCAAATTTGTAAGCCTAGGAATAGACAACGAAGAAGTAAAATTGGAAAATACGGATGCCCGTGACATTGTGTTTACTAGAAGAGATAACGGAACAAGAATCAAAATCCCAATTCTTCGATTACTTTCATGTATCTTTACTATAAAACTTGTTGAAATCAGTTTTATCAGCGACATTACATTTATCTATATCTCACGAACTGTGGGTGTCTTTTCTTAGTGTGTGCTTCTAGCCTCTCTGGACATTATTGTCCCATTCATTATAGATGCAATACTAAGTTTAATAAAGGGCTGAGTGATTTATATTAGATATGCAAGGTGGCTGTGGATATGCAAGAGATGTTATGTTTGAGGACAACCTTTTTAAATGTTGAACATTTCATAGTTATAGATCAGTATTATTGTGATTTCCCATTACCATGCAAGAATCAGCTAAACACTAACCACATTCGTGCTGTTCAAAATTAAGAGGGTGTGTTATATTAGTTTTATATTTGATTATGTTTTTAAGGCTAGAGCTACATTAATTAAATAATAAAAAAATGTTCTAAACATTGTGAGCATTGATTTCATCTTCTACTACTAATAAAAATGATTTCTATCTACTAATAATAAAAATGTTCAAAACATTATTATCATTGATTACTTTTACTTATTTATTTTCTTAAGGGGAGGGGCTTTTATATGCTTATGCTATGATACTAAAGTTTAAACATTGATGTAAAGCCTTAAACATTATTATCATTGATTTTGATTACTTTTACTTCTATATTTTTTCATGGGGAGGGGCTTTTATATGCTTATGCTATGATACTAAGGTTTAAACATTGATTTAAAGCTTTAAATGCTACACATATCAGTTGCCTAAGAACTCTTCTCTTTTGTGAAAATTATTATTATATATATATAATATCCCTGTAACATTACAAGTTATATTACTATCCTCTAATAACCTAATAAAAGGTATTGGAAGGTAGAAAATAAATGTGTCTAGTAGTTAATTATAAAATATATTTATAGACCAAAAATTAAATAACTTTGAAGTCAAAACCTGTGTATATCTATGTTATCAGAAAACTAGAAAATCACATTTACCTGTATCAATCCACTGACCAGACAATAATTGTAGAATGATTACAATCATAAAAATAAAAATTTATTATAATATATATAAAAAATTAAATATATTTATTGATTTGAATAAGTCATTGTTCTTTATATAAAAAGAATGTAAATATTTAATAAAATAAATTATAAAAAAATGAAATATTAAAAGGGCCAGGTGAGTTTCCAATCTGAGCCTCATAGGCCGTTGAAACCCTAAACTGGGAAAAAAAAAACACAGGTTTAAAAAAAATGGGGTTTCTGGTAACAAAGGTGTATACCCAAATAAACCAATAAGAATTTGCAGCAAGGACGGTGAGCATTTACCAATAAGAAATTGCAGCACTTTGTATCTTAGTTTTGAACTACCAGTCGCAACTTCATATTATATGTGCTAATAACACTAAACCAGTCCTTATAACACTAATTAATAAGACGCTGAAATGAATTATTCGTTCATTTGTAATGCCGATTTTCAAAACTCTAGTAAATTGCAGAAATTGTTGATTTTATTTTTTATTTTTTTATAACATTAAAAAAAAGGAGAGGTTGACTTCTACCTGGCAATCTGAGAAGTGGGGTGTGGCCAATACGCAGTCATCTTTCACGGACAGCAACCAGTGCAGCGATAAAATGGAGGATGCCCAAATCAAATATCATTTCCAAATTATATTTAACAATCGGGAGATCAGTGTTTGACGAGAAGTCTTTAATGAAAAAACTGATCTTGCCTGAACCTTGAGGAAGGAAATGTTTAATGCGCAGAGAAATGACACTAAAGTAGCCCAGAAATTGGGGATGCTGTTAGTGCCATCTCTACTGCGCATCAAACACGACACGCCCGTCTTTTCTGAAATACCTCTACAGATATGATTATGTTTGCAGACACCTCTAAAATTTATAGGGAACGTAGAAACTTCTACAACCAACAATTTAAGAAATTTCATGGAAGCTGATATAGTTGAAGATTCCTTTTTACTATGTACCAATCACAATTAAATAAATTTATGATTGAAAATTGAAAGTTCACTTTTTTATTATTGTTCTTTGCTGTTACATATATTGCTTCATCCCTTCAAAGTAGGCGATAGATTACATTTTTGATACGTATGTTAGGTGATGATTAGGGAGAATAATTCTAAGAGATTGTAAGATTTCAAGCACGCATGTATTTAAATGAGAATCGTTTTTTTCTTGTTAAGCTCTCATGATAATTTCAAAAGATTACAATATTTTCAATAAATATACAGTTAAATTAGAATTAAAAAACTATATAGAGGATTAATTTTAGAGGATAACAATATTTAAGTAGAAGGAAATTATAAGGATAATATTTTCAGTTGTTAAGAAATTAGATATTTTGTAGCAACAAATAATTGTTAACAGAATATAAGTTCGTAAGAACAAAAATAATTTAAATACAGAGAATAAATATGTATGAGATAAAATACTAGATTTATGTGGTAAAATTTTAGTAAAGTAATGAGAATATTTACGTACAAAATATCATGTTTTATTGATTTCAAGATGAACAGACTGTATGCGGCACTTAATTGGCAAAGCATCGTTAGGATTCTTCTTCCTAAAAATAAAATATAAAAACACTGTCACTTTCCTTCTTAAAAATAAAATTGGGTAGAATTCATCTTCCTATAAATATGAGTTTTACTGTCCTACAATGATAATGGAGGATTATCACATATCTAACATCAATAAATTGATTTTGATTAAGATTAAGATGTTACACTAAGTTAAGGGGTTACATTAAAACAATCAATTCAAAATGAAAGTTTTAAACATCATAATATTTTGAGTAAAGATACACCTAAATCTAAATGAGATTTGGCCTCTGCTACCGTGCCATGATAAATTAATTGTCTTTGAATATAATGTTAGATAGAATAATTACATTGGTTTTTCAATATTTTTTATTTTTAAAAATTATAATTAAAACATCATTACATTGTTGGAATAAAATTGAAAAGATTAACGCGTTTCTTTAAGCATGAACTCCAAAAGATTGACTATTGTTGTAAACGTGGACACAAAAGTCGATGAGACAATTATTATCGAATGAAAAATGATTATAAGACATAAAGAAGACGGACATGATTGAACTATTCTTGTCTCCATTTTCTTTGAGTTTGATTTTGATGTTGCTCGTGCAAATGTGTTCACATTGGGGTTTTATACAATTTTGGGTCATTCTTCTATTTTCTACTCCACGGGCTTTCAGATGTCATTTTCTTACGCCTACTTTATGTCAAATGCGGCATTAACACATGAAAGTTCACGGTGTGTATTAAAGCTGTTCTTGGGCCTTTATTTTGGTCGTTTCAATCTTTTCATACATTCCCTTTTTGGTTCAATTATTTGATGTTATTTTGGGCGTAAATAAAGTTTCAATTTGTAATTAATTGGTTTATAAATAGATAAGTATTGTAAATTATTTAAATAACAGAATATTATTTATTTTTATAAAGAATTGGTTGATTAATTATATGTATTCTAGAGATCAAACAATTATTAAATTTTTTATCATTGTTACATGTAAATTTATATCAAGCAAATATTAAAGAACTACAAGAATAAGTTTATACTTTTTTATCACTTTAAAATGTTAATAGATGTGGACATTCAAGTTTGGCCATTTTCGTGTTTAAACTGGGATTAAGATCATTTTTTAATAAATGATGCACTTTAAGTTTAGAAATTATTTGAATTGTCCAAATTCACCTGCTTAAGGAATTTAATTGTTCAAAAAGGTGACAAGGCTTGCTTATTTAGGGTATACTACCTTGTATGAACTATTAACATAGCTTAACTTCAACACTAGTTATGTTGTGACATAGAAAATTGATGCTCGTAGCCTATCAAGATATTAATGTAAAACATTTGAAAACAATTTATAAAATCCAAAAAGCACTAAACAAAATTAATAAAAATGTAAAAATCAATTAACTTATATAAGTAAAAGTTCCAAGTTGAATTAGTCAATTTCATTTATCTAGAAATGAATTTCCTACAACTCGATGGATTCAACAAATAAGTTTACTAATGATTTCAGTAACTTCGCTTAATTTTGAGCTATATTTGGTGACTTCCCATAAACTAGTCAATGACTTTGCCACTATCGAATAGTGACTTAACCAGATACTTCTTTCTATCTATCTATTCTACAGAGAAAATAATGATTTCTCTAAAGTGAATGACTCTGCTCTATTATAGAAATGACAACTTTGCTTTATGTAAATTGAAATATGCTAAAAGTGATATATATATATATATATATAAGTTTGGTTAGGTCAATTTTATGCGCTAAAATGAAAGTGTGTATGAAACACACAAATGTTTAGATCTTTTTTATCCACTTGATTTCATTGAAAAAAAAAAGTTAGAGGTTTTTCTTGTCTTTATATATATATAAGTTTTGTTAAGTCAATTTTATGTGCTAAAATGAAAGTGTGTATGAAACACACAAATGTTTGGATCTTTTTTTATCCACTTGATTTCATGCAAAAAAAAGTTAGAGGCTTTTCTTATATATATATATATATATATATATATATATATATATATATATATATATATATATATATATATATATATATATATATATATATATAAAACGTTCCACCACCTACACTAACTTAACTGGCCCTTTAATCTACCTTGATTTTTTATAATTATCTTATTTAATGTGTGCGAGCCAATGCATGCACGAGTTAAAATTAGATATTAAATTACACCTCTTATTAAATGTCTTGTTGTACCTCTCCTTCCTTATTATCAGAAGAGAGGAGTAAGAGATGAAATAGATCCATGACTTCAAGAAATTTTGCATCTAGAGTTTCTTTCAAAGTCACTTCTTTTAGTAATCTAATGATCTAGCCATCACATCCAAAAACTGACTTACCACCACCCCTCGATCAGTACCTAAGTACTATTACTCTATTAGAATCACATTGGACTCCATCAATGAGCCAATAACCTGAACTATTCATCCGATCAGCCTCTGGGAAGCTAAGTATTTGTTTTAAATTTATCAATTACTTTATTTCCATTTCATAACAAGATTAGTATAAACCAATCTCCTAGAATTGCCTTCTATGATCCCATCAATATGACCCTTTTATCACCCAAACCCAATACATAGTAATCATTAATGAACATCCTAATTGCTGATAGTCTATTCAACCACTGATGGTTGCCTCAACCGTCAAAAATCATCTCAACTACCAACAATAACACCAACCAACAGTCACTGTGACAGAAAATAACAAGCTATTTTCACCCACCTACCCTTAACCAAATCCAACTCAATTTTTTTCTACCTATTCACATACCACTAACCTATTTTTTGAACCACACCTGACCTATTTAGCATTAGTATCAACCCATTTATTATCAGCCACTTTAGTCAATTTCTTTATCTAACATTTCTTGTATTACATTTTAGTATCTTTTGATTATTGATGCTAGTATTTTATCTTCTATTTTTTGAACTTAATTGTTTAAAATGCATAGATTGATAGCCACTAAAGAAGCTCTTACTTTTAGGATCTAGCTAGCACTAGGCAATCTACCTAGCTATCTATCTAACCGACCATTTGCTTTAGTATTCTCTTATTTGTAGGTCATCCTCCCAAGAAAAAGAAGAGCTCTCTACAATCATTTAATTCAATGCACACATAACAAAATGATTTTTTCAACCATACCTATATCTAGTTTCTTTCTTCTTCCTTTCCCAAAATAATTTGAAATTATTTGAAATAAGATTAGCATCAACCTATATCTATGTTACTAAATGAACCTATGCCTACCCTAACAAGCATATTTTCCTCTCTCTCTTAGAGATTGGTCCCTTGTTGGGTCCCATAAGCCAGTTTTTTCCTTCTTGGGCAAAGTCACATTTTTCCCAAATGATGAAGTCACCTTTTTGATGTTTTTACACCTCTTTGGGTGAAATCATCATTTTCATATTTTACAAAAATGATGATTTCACCCAAGAATGGGTGAAATTTGTGCTTTAGTAATTTCTAAGAGTTTTAGGTGAATCTACCATTTTTAATAAGGGTGATTTTGTACATAGTCACTAATTTCCTTACTGAAGCCACCATTTTGCCTAAAATGCAAATGATGATTTCATTAATTTTTATCCTAAATATAGTAATTAAAGAGCAATAAATGACATAAATGATGAACATAAAAATACATACCAGTGGCCTATAATGTGTCAATTGCATGTACTCTCTCACCCAATCATAAATCTACCATCATGTTCTTCTATGTGCCATTTCTCTCAACTAGCTCATGCGTAAAACCAAAGCTCAAATCAAAATAAGGATTAGGTGAAAATGAATTACTTTTTACCCTAGCGGTGAATATATAACCTAAATTTGAATTTTTACCCCCTAATGCCTAGTGTTCTTTATGCATGATCTAGGAAGTCTATTTTTTGACATCACCATATATTTTTTGTGTCGTTTGATCCTACATGCCTTAATTTTTAGCAATAGTAAAACTAGATTGTTTTATTAGGCATATTTCAATACCCATTTAACAATATTATTTTTCTACCTATACCATGTGTTAATTTAAATGTGCATCTTCATACTCACACTTAGGCTAGAAATGTGTAGTTATTCTTTTCCATCTCATCATAAATCTATTTTATGGGTTTTTCACATAAGCTCCCCTAGCCAATTTGGCCAGATGTGACAAATTCTTTTCTAATTGATCAATAATAGATTTTACCTTTTTGTGTTTTGAATCATGTAGTTACACATGTGAATGATTATAATTTCCTTCGGTAAAATCATTATTTTTCAACCAATTTAATGATTATAACCACCTTTAGGCAAATCATTATTTTTTGTCCCATAGTATTAAATATAACTGCCTTTGGCAAAATCATTATTTTTGCACTCTACCCACTCTACTAGGTAAAATCCATGCACCATAATTTTAACCACCTTTAAGTAAATCAACATCTCACATTTTGTTACTGATTATAACCACCTTTAGACAAACTAGTAGTTATACCCCTATATCTAGTTGATTGTGTCATTTTATTCATTTTGAGGAAACAGTCGATGACTGTATCTTTCCACCTGCTCCATCGAGGAGGCATCAGGGCTAGTCAACCACCCTTTTGGGAATGAACCACTTGTCTTAATGGATTTTTCATTCTTTGAAAATATGTTACTATTTCTATGTCATGTAATGCCTTCTCACATAGGAGCAAACTATAAACACTCAATTTTGGCCACTTTGATGCCTAAACTAGGATTTAGATCAATTTCTTGAAACCAATACAATTTAATCCTAGAAATCACCTGAATTGCTTAAATTCATCTGTTTAAGGAATTTAATTACTCAAAAATGTGGTGAGGCTTAATTATTTAGGGTATTACTCTATATGCACCAATAACCTAACTTGGATTCAAACCTACTTAGATTATGACTTATCAAATTAGTATTCTTACCCTATCGAGTTATTAATGCAAAACATTTGAAAACAATGCATAAAAGATAAAAAGTACTAAGTAAGATTAATTAAAAAATAAAACTCAATTAACATGCTTAAGTAAAAATCCAAGTTGAACTAGTGAATTTCATTTATCTAAAAAGGAGTTTTATACAAATATGAATTCAAAGTCAAGGGAGATAATAAAGTGATTTATTAATTTCTAAAATTTAAGAAAAGGTGAGTCACAACCTCATAAATAATTAAATTTAGTTGTCATGGCTCATACAATTTTGAAATGAGTTGTCAAACCTTCATGATTTCTTTGACCCAACCCAGGGTTAACCTAACTCAATCTAGGTTATTTTAGACTCAAGCAAAGTTAGAACTAAACCCAACCTCCCTATGGTTAGAGTTAGTTTTGAGACCCATAAATAAAATTTCCCTCACTCTACTCAAATAATATTTTGTGTGGAAGGTTATTCTATAATAATGCCTTCAAGAATCCATCAAAGCAGTGTTATAATTCCAAATTGATATCAAGTGTCAACCCAAGCCAATCTAATGAAATCAAAACCATATGTGACCATTGGATAAGTGCTACCAAGATAGAGAAAATCATTGATAAAAGTCTCTAATGCCATATACTAATCAATAACATATAGTATTAAAAAAAGTGGACACTAATTTTGACAAGGGAGGTAAATAATATTGTTGTTTCTATCTCTCATATGTGGCTTTGTCCATTATGTTATGCTCTGCCTGATTCTTAGGCAAGAGTGTTTAGTTCCATTGCACTGTTAGACTTAGATTTTTTCTTGATTATATAAAAATGAACTAATAAACATTTGTGTACTCTTTGGACTCCTAAGATATGTTAAGAATATTAATTATAACATTTTGAATAAAATTTATAAACTAATAATATGATTTGAAAATCAAAAAAAGTATAAGCGGATCAAATGGTTAAAAACTAGAGAGTTACTAATATATTTTAGTGAAACATAAAATATAATTAATCCTATATTGCCTACATCTTATCCCCACCTCTTTATACCCCTTAAAATAATCTTCCAACAATTTCCCCATTTGTATATTATTTATAGTTTTTTTTTTTTGAAATAATATAAATTAATACAAGATCATGTTGTTTGTGACGGATCAATGATTTGTTGATGTGTTTTTATCTCATATATTAACCTTATATAATTGATTGAAGAGCAAGAAATGGTGATAAAAAATCACAAAGAGTGACATATTTCATTATTTGAAGACAAACATCTAGCCACTTCTTGGGAAGATCAACTCCAAAAAACCTTTATGGTTCGATGGTTCGGGTTTTTTTCTCAATGTTGTAGAAAATACTAAATATTTCATATTTTTCTATTTCTATCTTTTAAATCCTTTTTGCTATTACAATCCATATCTATTATGTCACTAGTGATTTCTTCGATGACTGTGAGTTTAAAGTCATTCATACAAACCTCCCTTTCATTCCATCATCTTGTGAATTCTATAGAAATCATTGTATCATGGCCAACCAATCTCTCCATGAAACTTAATATCCCACCCTTTATCATATTTATCAATACATAGACATCTTCTTTCATCTCGATACAAGATATGGCTCAACTCTACTAGAGTCACCTCCTATTTTGAACTATTTGTCTTCTCTGCCCTTTTCATGAGTGGGGCCATTTGATGTTAAAACTAAAAAAATATTGATAGATTTACCTTTAAACATATTATAAATTAATATTAAATATGTCAACTTCAATGAATCCTTGAGGTATGGATGACACATGATTTATCTATATGTGAAAAATCTCATCCACCTTTGTTGATTATAATTATCAATAATGATGCTCATAAAGTCATGCATTGGAATGTCCTTTATCAAGTTCAATAATGGGAATGATGTTGGATGGAAATTCCACATCACCTTGTCAATAGGTGAGAGAATCATAAATGACCCCTAAATTAACCATTTTATCAATGCTTCTATTGCCTTCTTGATAGACATGATCTATAGACACCCCCTTGAAATAAGTTAGCAAAGTTTTAGAATTCTCTATTATACTGGTAATATTCTAGAAATATTACGAAGAGATTTTTAAGAAGTTTATGATTTTCATTGAATCTCCATCCACATGTAAGTTATCTAAACCCATCTTAGTTTCAAATTCAATTACCCACCAAGTAACCAGGGATTCTACGATATGATTGGTTTGGATCCCCAAGGGTCATGTGTAAGCTACAATAATATTTTCATTGGAATCTTAGATGAATCCTCCACCTCTTATGCATCCAGGATTCCCTTTAGTCTATCCATCAAAGTTCAGTTTGTACCATTGAGTTAGAGGGTGGGTCCACTTAATATTTATTCTATCAACACATAGCTTGTGAGATTGTGCAAGGATTTCAAGATTCAGCACGTGAAGGATTTGAGAAAATTGAGTGGAAGGACGATCATCAAAGGAGGAACTATAAGTTAACAAATTCTCTTTGATAAAATCCATTATTTCCTTGAAATATAAGGAGTGACTAGGGTTTTGATTATAAAACATTATGAAATCCCTAGAAATCCAAATTCGTCAGAGAATATGAAGGAAGGTAACATTCCACAAAAATTTGTGAGCATTTATACATGCTTATTATTTAATAGGGCACAATGATCTATTATTACTTCATACTTTCCCTATCTCTTTTGGATGCTACCCTAGATTGCTATATCTCTATAACTTATCACTCCCTTTTCTCATTTACCCAACTCACACAAATATTCATAGACCATTTCTCCATTAAAATTTCTAAAAATGTTTCTATTATGGACCTTTATTCTATTATATAATTTGATGGTGAGTCTATCATAGATTTTGTCACTTGATGGAGAGGTTTAATCAATCAATTCTTCTTCTCTTTACCCGAACTTAAGCTTATTGAGCTCTTTTTGATGGCATGTGATAAGCAAATTTCATCCACACTTTGAGTATAAACTTTTCACACATTTGATGAAGCATTTACAATGGCATGTAAACTCAAGATTTAGGCTATAGATGAAGGCAGAGTCAAGTTGCACAGTAAGATTGCCAATTCTAAATTTAATGACTCTTCTTCTTCTAAAACTCTTCCTAACGAAAAATATAAAGACTCTGCCAATGCAATGGTCATTAAATTATCTTCTTCCACAAACACAAACCAATCTAATTCCTTAACTTCTCAAAATTTTATCAAGCAGTTCTAAAAATGTATGAACAAAGACAATACACACCCATTTGGGAGTCATATACTTCCATTTTGGAAAAAAGATTACAATAAGGAGCCATAACCATTTCTCAAATAAATCCTCCTATATAGTTTGACCCCTCCCATCCTATTCCAACTTGGTACAAGGAGGATGATTTTTTCAACTACTATCAAGTCAAAGGCCACAATTATAATAATTGTAAAACATTCAAAATTATTCAAGACATGCTTGATAAGGGTGATCTCATCTTTAATTACCCTAATGCACCTGCTAATCAAAACATGGATGTGTTCAAATAGCCTTTTCCTAACCATTCACCCAAATAAAATATTGTTTAAACCATGACTAATAACTCATGTGATCATAATATCCATATAAGTAATATGGTCCTTCCTTTACCTCTAGTTCAACCTCTTTCACAATAAGAGGCACCCATTTTACCTATTCCTCCCCCATAGTCTATGGCATTTATTTTACCCATTCTTCTTCCTTAAGTAGAAGATCCTACTTCACTCATTCCACTCTTGTGTGAGGAAGAGCCTCCTTTACCACTCCTTTTGACACTAGAGAACCCTATATTACTAGTTCCTTTTGCACCAATGTTATCTATCCTCTTACCACTTGAGGACCATGCCTTACCCATTATGCAACTACATGTTGAGGGGAGCATCTTTATTATGTTATACCCTCTTGAGGAAGTCTCTTTGCCTACCTCTCCTCCACCGATAGAAAGTAGTACCCAATTCACTCATCCTTTGCACTGAAAAGAGTCAATGTTATCTACTCCTACATTAAATGAGATATCTATTGAGCCTACTTCAATTCCACCAATTTTACAACATATTTGACCTATGGAGGATCGTAATTTACCTATTCCTTGCCCGCATGTTGAAGGATCAAGTATACCTATATATACCCACTTGAAGAGCCTTCTTCACCTACCTCTCCTCCATCTATGGAAGACCATGCCTCTTCTTCTGTCTCTATTGAAGAAGACATTGTCATGGTTCTCTCTCATCTTTAGCCTGAGGTAGTAGAGACCAATAATTTCCATCTTTATAAATCACCTCATCCTTATAAACAAGAAATCATAAGGCCTACATCTACTTCATCTAAACCCTTCTTGTAGTTAGTGAAAAGTCTAGAACTTTTTGACTCCATGAAGCTAGATTACATGGTATTTTGGGACCAAATTAAAACTCCTTATCTTACACAAAAAGTGTCAAACTGTACCACCAACCCTCTTAGTACCATTTACCCCAAAGTCTTTGACAAATTCAGAGCTTCTTCACCAAAATCACTAGAAGCTCATCCATCTATGTTAGAACCCTCACCCTTACATGCATCTGCTACATTAAAATAGATCATGTCTTTAGGTGTACATCTGGTCTATAATCTGATTCATCCATAGGTGAAATTAGATATTAATCTATAACCACAAGATAAAGCTTTATGACCTAAACTATAGAAAAATGTTAAGCTTCCTATATCTCGTTGATTCTTCCCTCTTCTACCCTCAACTTTTCCATCAATTTTAGGACCGCACGCCTCTACTTTAGTTGGAGTATTGCCAATCCAAGCAAAACAAAAGGCTAAGTTATCTCCCCTACTATCTCACCACATGTTAGGCCTTTCACATCTTACACCATGATACCTAACACCAAGAAAGTGTCAGTAAAACATGTAACTCTATCACCACCTAAAAAGGTGCCACACAAAATCACCCCTATGACTCCTAAACTAAAGAAGGTGTCCACTCCTATTACCACAACAAGTGCTAGCCCACTCGTAGGATCTCAGATCTTTTTCCTATGTTAGTTGTTGAAATATTTCATAATTATTACTTCCATTAAGCCCTATAGCCCTATTAGATTGAAGCCATCTTTTTTTTAATGATACATAAGTGTGTCTATATAATTGTTCACCTAGACATGATACTGAGTGTTATAAAGCTCTCACAATAGTTGTCATGTCCCCTTTTCAGTTGACATGTTCAGAGTTGAGGATTAGCCTATTATATGACCTTCATAGGCTGATAAGATGGATAGAGGGTCATAATGGAGCTTGGCTTGGCTTCGATTAGCAAAATTTGTTTCAGTGGCATTCATTTGGGCTTTTTCAGGCATGTTTATCTGAGCTCATATTATATAGGGAATGTTAGCATTCAGTGAAGCATACCTGTTATGGCATGATCATGTGCAGAATCACTCCTTGGTTCACTAGCTTTAGACGGTTCGAGGATCTACCATGTATTGAGGGAGATATTAATATTTGATTTATTTAATCAAATATTAATTATTTGGCCTATTTTTAATTAGGAAACCCTAATTCTAATTTAATAAACCCTAATTAGGGAAAGCACATCTTTTTGAGGGTATAAGGGTTTCTCATGGGGAGAGAGTTGAAGGACTATGATGAATTATGATTATTGATTTTTGCTAAGAATTCTTCTGAGAAGACTGAGCCCAGGGTTCCAGTATTTTGCTTGCATTGAAGAACATCCACTCTTCAGTGTGTGTGATTCAGAGGCTATGAAATATCAGCTGATCTATTGCCGGTTTGAGAGGTAACTTCATACAAAAGTTGTCACAGAGCTTTTTAGGTATTTATTTTATTAGGGTTTGATTCAGCAATTGTTCAAAATAAAGATCTTCTGTATTAGGTTATATTCCTTTAGATCTAGAGTACAGCATATAGGCCACACTATTTTCTATTAGCTCTTGTACAAGATCCATACAGATCCATATAAATCTGTACCATTCTATGTCAAGCCGGACAGTGCCACGGGAAGCACAGAGACTGACATCAGCAGTCTAGTGACCAACATCAGTCGACTCAAAAATCGACATTGGCAGGATATTGACCAACATCGGCTGACCCAAGTCATTAGAGACCGACGTCAGTAGTTTCTACAGTGTTATAGCACTGATAATGGTAGAATAACTGATGATGGTGACTGTGTTTTTAACACAGCAACCCGAGATGGACCAGATCCAGGGTTTATTTCCAGTTTACAAAAAATTCAAGTTTTTAAGATAGTATTTTAATATTCTTTTTATATGTATGACAAAGGACTTCTATTGTAATCATCTGGACGAATAATACAATCATTGATATGCCAGTTATATGTTCATACTGCTATTTGTTATTTATCTATTTGAAGATATTTTGCACAAATAAAGATAAGCAATTTAGAGCTTTTGTCTTTCTATATTCCCTATTGGTAGGGGATATTACAGTGGTATCATAGCCAAGTTCCTGGCATCCTGTTGGGTAGATCAGAGCTAAGTCTTGCCATCCTGTTGGGTAGGTTGGACATTGAATCGATTAGTAAATCATGGTTTCTTCAAGTACTCAAAAATAGTGGGACAAGGATATGAAGAAGCTAAAACATAGTTTGAATATGCTAGTTAAAACCCAGAGAAGGATGAATGAAATCTTTTCAGACCCTACATTCGAAGGCAAATTCATACGATGTATCGTATCCATTTTTAAGAATGATTCAAAGGCCAACCTAGCAACACCACCTTTGGATCAAGGGGCTCTTAACGATCTACACAGGAAAAAGCTTTCCTTATACTGCAAAGGTCCATATGATGCCAATCATGATTGTCCTTTTAGGCCTAAGGGCAAGGCAAATCGTGTGATGTGGGCGTATTGTGAGGATTCGAAATCAAAAGATTCTAAAAAGCAGGATAGTTCTGAGGAGTTAGAGGCAGAGGCTTCAGAGCCTAAGGTAGAGGCAATGAAGGTGTCTCACTAGGATTTTGACAGACATGTGGATGAGCTTAGTCATGGGGATTTGGACTCTCAGTTAGTTGCAGAGGATGAGGGAGCTAGAGATTGTGATGATGAGATTGTTTCAGCAGTAGCTTCTTCAGAGTTAGATGAGGATGAGTCTGATGCTAGCATTTAGAGTGTGGAGGTATCCTCAGAGGTTAGTACACTGAGTGTTGTTGGTGAGTACATTCCTATAGTTGTAGCTAAGGAACATGTTGTTGGAGCTGACACACATGTTTAGGATTTGGGAGTACCTAGTCTTGATGAGTTTGAGATCCCAGTGGAGTCGAGTCTCCAGATTGATTCTTCTCACATTGATGATAGTGGGGTACAGTTGGTCATGCCACATTTACAGAGGGATCAGTTATGGAATGGATTGGCACCATCTTTTGTAGATGGAATTGGTAGTTACAAGTTACACAGCTTGTAGTATCAGCACACCCATGACAGTTTATCAGAGATTAGATTTGGTGTCAGTAACTCAAGTACCTATGGTTGTTGTCATATCCATGGTACAGTTGGGTGTGAGTGTCAATTAGACAGGGACTTGAGTTTTGATGGAGTCAATATTTTAGTTGGCTTGAGTTCCATAGAGTGGGTTCTTCTATCGGTATCTATAGTTGGTCTACAGATAATGTTGTCAGTGACGTCAGTTGTTTGGGTGTTGAGTGTAGTTTTTTAGTTGTTGATTTTTGTACTTTTGATGCTGTTGATGCTGATGACTTCTTCACAGGGGTTGATTGTTGACATGAGGGACATTACACAACCTTTTCCTTGGGATCCAGGTGGATCGAGTGGTTTCTTGTTTTGAGATTGCTTAGGGACAAGCAATTTTAGGAGGGGCAGATTGTCATGTCCCCTTTTTAGTTGACATGTTTAGAGTTGAGGATTAGCCTATTATACGACCTTCATAGGCTGATAGGATGGATAGAGGGTCATAATGGAGCTTGGCTTGGCTTTAATTAATAGAATTTATTTTAGTGGCATTCATTTGGGCTTTTTGGGCACGTTTGTCTAAGCTCCTATTATATAGGGAATGTTAGCATTCAATGAAGCATACTTGTTATGACATGATCATGTGCAGAATCACTCCCTAGTTCACCAGCTTTGGAAGGTTTAAGGATCTGACATGTATTGAGGGAGATATTAATATTTGATTGATTTAATCAAATATTAATTATTTGGCCTATTTTTAATTAGGAAACCCTAATTCTAATTTAAGAAACACTAATTAGGGCAAGCACATATTTTTGAGGGTATAAGGGTTTCTCATGGGGAGAGAGTTGAAGGATTATGATGAATTATGATTATTGTTTTTTGCTAAGAATTCTTCTGAGAAGACTGAGCCAAGTGTTCCAGTATTATGTTTGCATTGAAGAACGTCCACTTTTTAGTGTCTGTGATTTAGAGGCTATGAAATATCAGTTGATCTATTGTCGGTTTGAGAGGTAACTTCATACAGAAGTTGTCACAGAGCTTTCCAGGCATTTATTTTATTAGGGTTTGATTCAGTAATTGTTCAGAATAAAGATCTTCCGTATTAGGTTATATTTCTTTAGATCTGGAGTACAACATATAGGCCGCACTATTTTCTATTAGCTCTTGTATGGGATCTATACAGATTTGTACAGAATGGTAATATCCCTTTCTTAGGGTCTCTTTTTTAACAAAAGCTCTGATACCACTGTAGTATCCCCAATCAATAGGGAATAAGTGAAAGACAAAAGCTCTGATACCACTATAATATCCCCAATCAATAGGGAATAAGTGAAAGACAAAAGTTTTGATACCACTGTAATATCCCCTACCAATAGGGAATAAGTGAAAGACAAAAGCTCTGATACCACTGTAATATCCCTAATCAATAGGGAATAAGTGAAAGACAAAAGCTATGATACCACTGTAATATCCCCTACCAATAGGGAATATAGAAAGACAAAAGCTTTGAATTGCTTATCTTTATTCGTGCAAAATATCTTCAAATAGATAAATAACAAATAGCAGTATGAACTTATAACTGACAAATCAATGATCGTATTATTCATCTAGATGATTACAATAGAAGTCCTTTGTCATACATATAAAAAGAATATTAAAATACTATCTTAAAAACTTGAATTTTTTGTAAACTGGAAATAAACCCTAGATCTGGTCCATCTCGGGTTGCTATGTTAAAAACACAGTCACCGTCGTCGGTTATTCTGCCACTGTCAGTGGTATAACACTGTGGAAACTACCGACATCATTCTCTGATGACTTGGGTCAGCCGATGTCGGTCAATATCCTACCGATGTCAGTTTTTGAGTCGACTGATGTTGGTCACTAGACTGCCGATGTCGGTCTCTGTGCTTCCCACGGTGCTGTCCAGCTTGGTGCAAAATGGTATAGATTTGTACAAATTTGTGTGAATCTCATACAAGAGCTAATAGAAAATAGTTGGGCCTATATGTTGTACTCCAGATCTAAAGAAATATAACCTAATACAGAAGATCTTTATTCTAAATTATTACTGAATCAAACCCTAATAAAATAAATACTTGGAAAGCTCTGTGACAACTTCTGTATGAAGTTACCTCTCAAATTGGCAATAGATCAGCTGATATTTCATAGCCTCTAAATCACACACACTAAAGAGTGGATGATCTTCAATGCAAATAGAATACTGGAACCCTTGGCCCAGTCTTCTCAGAAAAATTCTTAGCAAAAATCAATAATCATAATTCATCATAATCCTTCAACTCTCTCCCCATGAGAAACCCTTATACCCTCAAAAAGATGTGCTTGCCCTAATTAGGGTTTCTTAAATTAGAATTAGGGTTTCCTAATTAAAAATATGCCAAATAATTAATATTTGATTAAATCAATCAAATATTAATATCTCCCTCAATACATGTCAGATCCTCAAACCGTCTGAAGCTGGTGAACTAGGGAGTGATTCCGCACATGATCATGCCATAACAGATATGCTTTGCTAAATGCTAACATTCCCTATATAATAGGAGCTCAGAAAAATGTGCTCAAAAAATCCCAAATGAATGCCACTGAAACAAATTCTGCTAATCAAAGCCAAGCCAAGCTCCATTATGACCCTCTATCCATCCTATCAGCCTACGAAGGTCATATAATAGGCTAATCCTCAACTCTGAACATGTCAACTAAAAAGGGGACATGACAATAGTCATTTAGAAACACTTTGATGTTGACACTCTCTTTGTTGATACTCACATTAACCATCATGTTATTCTACCTCTAGCATCCACAATGCCTCATACTGTTTCATTTAAATTCAAACCCAAAGATGTTGTCATACCCCTTTTACCACCTCCTTCACCTATGTTTTACATCAACATAGTTAATGTGGCCATGTGATCACAAAATAAAAAGGATAAAGGTAAGGAAAAGGTCATTGCTCCTTGGGATCATCCCTTCTCTAAAGGCATTCCTCCTTCAAATCCCAAGATTTCCATCTTGGGTGTCCTGAAAACAATGTCTTCAATAGTTATTCAAATCATGATGGTGAAATAGTTTCACCAAACTCCTATGAAAATGTCCTTTTATTATTTAATCTAAAACTCATCCAAACACTATCAAGCTTTTATTAGTGTCTTGTAAGTAGTTGAGGTACAACCTAACAATCCCCAACCTCTTGCAACTTTGGTCAACTCTCTTAACTCCATCTCCTTGATTTCCTTCAGTGATTTAGAAATTCCACTTTAACACCCTAAAGATCAAGATTTTTCCCTCTTATTACCACATATATTTATCAAACTCATGTCAAAAGAGTCATGATCTATGGGGGATCTAGTATTACCATTATTTATACCCATGCCTATAAACAACTAGTTCTTCCTAACAATTGCATGTCTAAAACCCATGTGGTGATCCATTCCTTTAATGATACCACATCTACTATAGTTGAAATTTTTGTCTTACATATTCATGTAGGTCCCCATACAATTCTTGAGCTCTTATATGTTGTAGAAGGAGAGTTCTAATATAACATAGTACTTGGATGAATTTGGATATGTGATATGGAATGTGTAACCTCAAATTTGCACCACTATGTCATGTTTGAGCATAATGGGCATGTACATGTTATTCCCATCAACCCACCTCCGTTTAAAACATGCAACATTACTTATAGTCTCAATGATGTTCTCATTCCATTAAATACATCATTTTCTTTGCATGATACTTTTGAGGCTTCCACAAGCTCCACTACCCTAGTTACATAGATAATGATAACAAAAATTCTTGAAAAAGATCCCTGGAGGCAAATTTCAAGCATTTATCACTTAGATAATATCATTTGTTAACACTTGACATGTTCCATACTCCACAAAAGTATGGAAAGCTTCATATGCACCAAAATTATGATCCTCATATTAGGATTTTCATCCCTTATGGACCCCCTAACCTTCAAACTAATTTCACATATGTGAGAATTGATTAGGCTCCTATTATCGATAATCTATCATCTTCATCATAACCATTTACCTATAACTTCTCTTCCTAAGCAAACCTAGTTTTTCTCACACATATCTTTATAGGTCGCTTGGAAAGGATTTGGTTTGGGTCATTATGAGTAGGGTGTTCATAAACCCATTAAATATCCCACTATAAAAACCATTGAAAATTCTAGAAAGAGGCATGGAGTGGGTTATAATGAACCAACTAAACTCACAAAAACTTCTCATGTACCAATTATTGAAGACCTAGTCTCTCCTTCTCCACCTGCTTCTCCACCATCACCTATGAAATCAAAGGTATCTATACCTCCTAATTTTTTTGTCAATAAATTCTATATATTTAGGACCTCTCACGTATCACTAGGGTAAGGAAACAAGGTCCCTTCCTCTCATTCATCCTAAAATGATTGATGAAGACTCTCCCACTATCAACAATATCCAATGTCAAGATGATGATGTTATTCTCACTTACATGGGTGAAGATGATTCTTATATCTAATGATCACTCCCATCCAAAACATAAGATATGTTAAATTAATCAACCATTGACATCAATTTTACCTCTCATGATAACCCTTGCATCTTCAAGATTGGCCAATCTTTAGATTCCTTTGAGTAAGCTAATTATGCCAAATTTATTAATAACCATAGCAAAGTCTTCACTTGGTCTTATAATGACATGCCTGGTATTTATCCCTCTATCATCACCCACAATATTATCACCAATCAACATGTTAAACCTATTAAGTATAAGATTCACAAAATGCATCCTAGTATTACTTTCCTTGTGAAAGAATATCTCCAATGCTTCCTTTCTATTAACTTTATCCAACCCATTGACTACCCATAATGGGTTTCCAATATTGTTCATATCACAAGAGTGACTTGAGGAATCTGCATTTGTATATACTACCATGACCTAAACTTCACTTATCCAAAAGATGACATCCCTTTGCCAAGTATCGGCAGACTTATTGATCTAATAGTCAGTCATGAGATGTTATTACTTATGGATGGGTTCTCGGGTTATAGTCAAATCTTGGATTCTCCTAAGGATCAACACAAGACAAATTTCATTACCCCATGGGGGATTTTCTATTATTAGGTCATGCCCTTTGGTCTGAAGAATACTGGTGACACCTACCAATGTGCCATGACTTATATCTTTTATGATCTCCTACACAAAATTATGGAAAACTACATGGATGACTTAATCAAAAAGTCTAGAATTTTCCAAGATCACTTGATGATTCTCAAAATCATATTCACTTGTCTCCTCCAATATAACATTTAACTAAATCCAAAGAAATATGTCTTTGGTGTCATTTTCGGTAAGCTCTTAAGCTTTATCATTTCTCTCTATGGTATTAAAGTCGATCCTACTAAGGTTCAAGCAATACTGGAGATGTCTCCACCTACTAATATCAAACAACTCTGTAGCCTACAAGGCAAGCTTCATTTAATCCATTGCTTCATCTCCTAATTATCATATCATTATCAACCCTTTCAGCATCTCCTCAAAAAATATGTCTCCTTCTATTGGAATACAAATTTCTAGGAAGCCTTTGATGCACTCAAATAGTATCTCCTTTCCCCACCAGTTTTTATTCCACCTAAGGAAAATCAGCATTTCTACCTTTACATCTCTACAATATACCATTCCCTAGGTGTTATGATTTCACATAAATATGATCACCATCAAGAACAACCTGTTTAATACATAAACTGCACACTTATTGATTATGAAACTCAATATACACATATCAAAAAGCTTTGCCTCATGTTGGTCTTTAAGGTCTCCAAGCTCTACCATTACCTCTTAAATCATAAAACCTACATCATCACCCATACTAATCCCCTCAAATACGTGTATTCTAATCCATATCATAACCAACATGTAGCTCAGTGGCTCATGCTCCTTACTAAATTTGACTTAGATTTTATTCAAGAAAAGTCTATCAAAGGGAAAAAAATTGCTAACTAGTTAGCTACCACTCCTTTACCTGACAACTAACCTTCAAACCTTGAATCCCATAATAAATACATCACAATGATCTTCATCGATGACATCTACTATCAAATGATGATGTTATTTGATGGGTCTAAATGTTGACACGATTGGGGTACGGGGGTCATTCTTATTCTTCTTGATGGGGAGCCTATGGCTTTGCCATTTAAACTAGATTTTGAATGTACTAACAATATAAATGAATATGAGGCTTTGATCTTAGGGATTCAAATGGATATTTTTTTAGATATAAAATTAGTAACCATTTTTGGTGACTATCAATGAATAGTTAATCAGGTTAATGGTTCCTACCTATGCAAAAATAAAAAATTTCATTGATATAAACATCATGTAGATATGTTATTGAGATCATTTTACTACTACCTCTTGAAAATTATTCCTTGATTTATAGACAAATTTGCTGACACAATGGCTTCACTTGCTTCACACATACCTTCTTCACCCTCTTCCTCAAAAATATATGTCACTGTGCATCTCTTAACATTGCCCTCCTATATATCAACTAACATATTTTTTATTAGAAATGTAACACACAATCCATATGACTTATGGTACAAGAAACTCATGGAGTACCTTTCCTTTTCTATTACCCCTTCCGATCTCTCAAATAATGGGAGATGTGCCTTCATGAAATGCGTCACTCATTACACCATGCTAAGGGGCCTTCTCTACAAACAAGGTTTTGATGGTCTTCTCCTTAGATGCCTCACTAGTATTGAGACCCCCTTCTCTATTAAGGAAGTCCATGATGGGATTTGTGGTAGGCATTTCAATGGTCACGTAGTTGCCAAGCATATCCTTTAAAATGGCTATTAGTGGCCAACACTCCATCAAGACTATAGTTATTACATTCAGCATTGCATCAAATGTCAACAACATGCTAACCTCCTTCATGTTCCAAGTCATGCATTACAAGTTGACAAAGAATTTTGGCCCTTTTCCCAATGGGGCTTGGATCTAATCAGTGAGATTAACCCTGATTCATCCCTCTATCATCATTATATCATTACTACCATTAAATAAATCACCAGGTGGGTTGAGGCGATTCCTCTCATCTCCACTAAGGCTAACAAAATTATTGACTTTATCAACCATCACATCATCTATCATTTTGGACTCCCACATAAAATTATAACAAATAATAGCAAATCTTTCAAAAACAAGACTATCCAAAATCTTTGTGACACCTTTGGCATCAAATTAAGCTTCTCATCACCATACTATCCACAAGCAAATGGACAAGCAGAAGCTTATAACAAAACATTGACCAAAATCCTCATGAAAGTAGTCAATGATACTAGAAAGGATTGGCACACACACACACACACACACACACATTCCCTTTTCTTTATGGGATTACCACACTAGAATTCAAACTCTTATGAGTGTTATGCCTTTTTCCTTGGTCTATAGGATGAAGTCTATTTTGCCTCTTAAGGTTTAGATTCCTTATCTATGCATCTCTCTACAAGAAATACTGACTAATGATGGATTTTTCCAATAATGTTTGGCTCAACTCAAGTTGCTTGATGAATTTCATCTCGTAGCCTTCAACCACCTCCAAATATATCAAAATCATATCAAATGTGCTTATAAAAAAACTTCAAAGAGTGAGATTTCAATATCGGAGATCTTGTCTTAAAGGAAAATCAACATGTGATGAATATCGAGAAAATAAAATGAGGTATGTTTGATCCTAATTGACTTATACCCTACATCATAACTCACCATTATGGCTCAAAAACATATCACTTGTCTTCTCTTGAAGGAAGGCCATAACTCGAGCCTTTAAATGCTATTCACCTATGACCATTCTTTTGATAATCAAATGATTCTTTACCTCATGTTTAACTTGAGCTCATCCCTTGAGCAACCCTATTACATTCATATCCTTTCCTCTTAACCCTTACTCCTCCACACTTAGTTAACCTATGAAGTTCTATGGTTTTGACCTCAAAGTGGAAAACCCCTAAGCCTCTATAGTCTTGTTCATGACTAAAAGTCAAACAAAAAAAAAGATATGTAGATAGTTATAATCTCTCAGGTCATGATTCCTAATGTAGACTACTCCCTTGAAGGATAGATACGTACCTTCTCTTTGATACTATAAATACACTGCTCCCCTAAAGGAAAGCTATTGAAAATGCAAAAAACAAATGCTTAGACCACTCCCTTGAAGGATGGTTAGGCCAAGCTTTGTTATCAAGGGAAATAATGATTTAAAAAAAAGATATTCTCGTATTGATCAACTTCATATGGCCTCAATAAAAACAAAGTCCCATTGTAGGCTTCCCAAATTGATCACCTTACACCCAAAAAAGAACTATAAGTCATGGACTTTCCTATAGTTAACTCTCAAGTCACCCACAGAAGGGGCATACCATCCCCTCTTAGAAGGTTACGCTACCCAAACACTCTCACTAATTTTCCCCTTTTCCCCTCATACTCTTTCAAGGGAATTTGAACTCACTTCACACAAGGTGAGTACAATGCTTCATTTTAATCATACACCATCACAAATATTGAAAAATGCTAAGATGAAGCTAACAAATCAACTATGCATATACCATGACACATATGGGAATTGCTAGTCTAACTCAACTAACATTATCAATGTTAACATAACATTAACATAATATAAACATCCACTTCAACATCATCACCATCACAATAAATGCATCTCAAAATAACACATCTCATATTTATATGCACTTAACATGAATTCATTCAATGGATCATAACAATATCATCTCTCCCTCAAAATATACATCTCTCATCTTTGACTTGTAGGCTGATGTGTATACAACATATATAACAATAACCAAATTTGGCACTCATAATCCTTAAGTCTATACTCATGGTCATGAAGCGGTGTCATCAACACTCTCTACCTATCTACATTTATTTGAGCTAGAAGTTGTGACACATGTCACTGATCTCTCTTGATCTCTAAACTCAGATTACCTTTAAATCTATGGGAACTCCTTGATGTCCCTCTCATAATACATAATCTCATCAATGTCAATGTTGTACCTCACTTGAGATATAGTCTATGATAGACCCATCACACCTACTAAAGGCCCCTATATTAGTCCCTATGGTGGAGGGGAAGGAGTAGCCTATCTTGCTACTCTCAAACTATCCATATCTAATGTGAATGTAGTAATCTAACCCTGTAATACCTCAACTTGGCTCTATAATTCCCCTACTTAGCCCTGTAATGTCACAGCCTATCCTTTTAAGACCAATACATGTGCCTAGGCTACACTTGGGCTTACACTATTGTATCTTGATCATATATTATTGCATTATGTGCCTGTAATACTACATCTTGGGTATGTATTATTTTATCTCTCTCTCATCACTCCCTATAAATATAGTGGTGGTCTCTTAACCTGAACCATGGGATGTAAACTTGTCCACCATACAAGATATGCCATTGTGCATCTATGATCTACTACATCTAGGCTTATTGGTAGGTCCTCAAAATATAGCCCATATATCTCTTGGGGTAAGGGTATGGGTGCTTCTATATCATTCCTCCTATATTGACAAAAGGCAAGAGGTACATCTTGTAACAAGCTGAACTATCTCCTAACCCATGCCATGGGTATCATCTTTAGCTCTCTAGCTCATCTCCCTCTAACCCATAATGTTCTCTATAAACCAACCTACTCTAAATATCCTCTGAATGTAGGGTATGTCAAGTATGGCCTACAAATATGATACAAAAGTTGAAAGCTTTGGTTGAAAGATAATTCAAGAAACAAGAAATTCAAATAATGTTATCTCTGAGAAGAGATGTTTTATTGATCAAATTTGTAGACCCAAACATATGCTTATCTCTAAGAAGAGATATTTAATTTCCATTTCAGGTTAAATATTCATTTATACATGTTTTGAAGGTGTGGGGAGGATGTGGAAGGTCACCAATCTCGAGGGAGATGAATTGGTTCAACTTCCACAATTTAAAACAATACAAAATTTGTGGAATTACTATTTTTAGAAACTTACTATTTTTAGACTACACTACAAAAATTGAAATTTGGGGCACTTCCATTGGGTTTTTATGGGTCAATATTCATTGACCAAAGCTCCATGTCATCTCACTATGTTCTCCTCATTCTTAGCTTTCCAACAGTTCAAATGATGAGTCAATTGGAGCTACGGTACAAAAGTTATGGCTCCCAAAAGTTTTGTCATCAATTGGAGTGGACCCATTACTTGAATTATCACATGAATTGTTACCTAGATCAAAAAAATATCTACAACAATCAATCCGTCTATCATGCACGTATAATGATCAATATCGTATACTATCCTATCTACTCATATCTAGGCTATACCATCTCTCTACCATCTAAAACTGACCCTAAAACTAGCTACAATCATGGTGGGTAAACCCAATGGTCATGCCACTATGATGTGCTCATATGCCCAATAATAAATTAATATCCCAACACACAAACTATACTATCAAAGTATCCTTAACGCCCATAACTCTCTATATAACTATTCCAAAAAGGTTAGTCCCCATGTAAATATGATATACTACTCAACCATCTATGCTAAAACATTTGTCAATGCAATAGGAAACCTCCCACCATCTATGTCTAGTAGTGCATATACTATAATCTGTATCATCATTAGGATGTTCAATCGATGTTACTCCTCATCAATAGTGTACAATGGATCGTATGTAAATCTCACTGAGTGATAAGTCACCTCACTAACATGATCTCCAAATAATATAACCATGTGAATATCATACTCCTCTCTCAAACATGAGAAGAGCTCCTCACCCTAGAGTGGTAATCATAAAATCTTGTACACATCCTCCTATGTCACTATCAATTCTTTGATCGGTAAATAGAAGTTTTTGGTGGTGTGATCCCACCTCTCTATCAATTCTATCATTAAACTAACATCCCATGCAACTCTATAATATCATCACACTCCTCCTAACCTTATGGTTTCCATGTGCTCCTAATCAACTAGGGTGACATCCCTCCTTATCCACATCAAAAATGTAAGTAGTCAATCTTGTAGTGTCAACTCTTGCCTAGCCTGCATCCATAAACACAAACCTCAAGTCTTATATTTTTCAATATAACCTACCACCCTTTTTTCCCTTCTCTTTGGGATAACTACATTGGGCTGAGGCCCTCAACTGGGCTATGTTGGAAGCACTCAATCAACATGGGGTGTTTAAAGTTTAGCTTGGTCATATACCTACCTCATTATCTAACCTACTCTCCCATCTCCATCCTTGGCCTGACTACCTATCTCTCTAGCCTAGGCTGAACTACCTATCACAACTCTAGGCCCCATAGCTTATATCCCAAAACCTTAACCCTACAATCTATATTTTAAGCCCTAGGTCCCATGACCTATTTCAACCTACCTTCTCCTAACCATTTCCATTAAGAAACTTTTAACCATACGTTAGATCTTTTCCTATACACACTGGGAGAACTACATTGTCCTGATGTCCTTAACCAGGATATGTAGGAAACACTCAATCAACATGGGGTCTTCTAAGGCTAGCTTGGCCATTAGGCTAGTTGACTACTTCAATTGGGGATCCAAACTTGGTATTTTCTCCTATTTTGTGTTTTTAAGGTCACTGACATTGGTTTTATATGCCAATATCAGTGCTTGGTGTTGGCTGACATTGATGGAACCTATAGACATCATCACTATGTTGACCAACATTGGTGAACCCCACTGACATTGACAACTGGTTCATCCTTAGGGATGAATAACCCATCTCCAAATTTTTTATTTTTTCCTACAAACTACCCCCAAATTCACCTAAACCTACCCTACCCCATTTCCTAACCTCTTCAATGCATTTTTTCTACCTAAATTTTAAGTTTAGCCTAGAAATATAAATTAACAAACTCAAATTCAAATTCCACTCATGGAGGATCTTACCTCATCTCTCCATCTCCTCCAGGCTAAAATAGCTAGCCTTTATGGTGGTCTACTACCAACTAGGTCCCATATTAGCTCTGCCATCTCAATAACACTCAAAGCTCTTTTCCTCTCCAATCAAATGTTTTAAATGAGTTCTAGTGGGCCACCAAACCCCTTTTTGTTGGGTTTGGTCATCCACTAATGTCAACATTCTTAGCCTAGCGCACCGACATTAGTAAGACTTCCTATCAACATCAACAACATAACCAATATCAACACCTTTAAATTAAGATTTTTCAACACCAACCACAAACTTTTGGACTATACCATTAATTTGGGGCAAATTGGAAATCATGTATATCTCCTAAACCATGACAACCAACCTTGGACATCACTTAAATCTCCAACTATGATGACTTTGATTGAAGATCATGAATATTTCTTTGATCATTGACCCTTATAAACTATGTTTTCATTTCTTGTCTTGACTACTTATGCTACCTCACTATAGTTGACTATTTTACACACATAGGTATATCAGGTGTTTTAGATCATGACCAAGCTAGTCCTATCACCTACAACCTTTTGTGTTTACAAAGGGCACTTCCTACCTTAGATACTTGGAACACATGGACCACTAGAGCTATAAATTTGATCGTTTAAACCTTATTAGCTATCACTTACAAGCTATGATTTGGTTATTTATATCCAAGTCCTTCTCACTTTTACCTGGTCTTGATTTTTTGACTATAAATTGTAGTAGTATACGTGCCAATAGTGATACCATGTTCTAACTCAACATCCACTAATCCAATTCACTTCTTATTAAATTGGTACCAGATTCTAGTTTCTCCTCCATTAATTCACATTTTAAGGGGGATACCTCATCCAATACTTGGAGCATCCAACTCCTATTTTTATCTTGCAACTTGTCAATACAAATTACAAGACAAAAAGGGGAAAGTGTAGATACTAAAATTAAATCACACACATGCGTAACTCCCTATGTTAAACCCCCCCCCCCCACCTTGAGCCCCATTTTAATAATTAGCCTTCCTAACCAATGCTTTTACCCCTCACACATTTAATTAATTTAAAATATTTAATGAAGTTAATTAAACACTAATTATGCCACCTTACCTGGCCACCTCATCTTAAGACTAATTCTTACCCTCTGAGTCACCTTAAGACTTAGTCCCCTAATCCTAACTACCCATAACTTGTTCTCACCTCAAAAATAAATTCTTAACTATGTCCTTATTAACCTTGCATTTCTACTATTTCCTAATGGATAACACACTTGGCATGAGAAATACTAGAAAATATGCTAAAAATAGCCCTTTTACCTATTCTCATGCTATCAATTTCAATCAACCCACAACTGATGTTGATAGGATCACTGACATCAGTTACTTAAGCCAAATTCAAAACTGATGTTCAGGTTAGCAAAAGTATGAAAAATGTAATTGTTCACATACAGGCTTTAGCATTCAACTTTCTACATTTAGGCTTATCGTTAATCTACACAAATTATTCTAGATCAAGAATTGATAAACTACATAGATCTTGGATTCTTCTAAACTGATAGCACAAACTTGTATTTCTATTTACCTATTACTTCAACACACCTCACTAGAGCCATCTATCTAGCACCCATAGTTTATCAACTTCATTAGCTAATTATATCTTTGTGTTTTGGTAATTACTTTAAACATTAATTTTACAATTACTTTGCATTATATAATTTATCATTTCATGAACATCTTAAGTCTCCCTATGAAGGAGTTGCAAAACTCCTTCACCTATTTTTCTCTACTACAAACATACCAAACTTCCATCTAGACTCACTTGAGTCTTACACACTCCCTTATGACTCTTCCTAACCTCATAAACCTAACCAACATCTACCTCATAGCTCAAAAAAGTCTCCTATAACCCCCTGAAGAGCTGCTTTCCCTATCAACATCGGTCACATAATTGATGTTAGTCATATGACCAACATTAACTATATCTCTTTACCAACATCAATGGCCTAATCGACATCAGTGACTATGCATTTCCACTAACCTCCTTGAGCGTTCCTCAACCATCTCCAAAAATAGAAATAATTCACATTACCTATACTGTGTCACTCTTTACTACACTGAGACTAAAAAAATGGTATGAATATCTCTTTCTTACTCTCTCTTTCATTTTTTAAATCATTACCAATTTTGTTTCAAAAAGTGGACTACCATCCCTAAAGAAGTTTGACACTTCTAGTAATAAGCACGTAGATTGGTAGCCCACTCATATATCTGCTAATAAATATTTTTGGTGGTGGTAATTTCTTGTTCATAGTCAGTCTTCCCTAGCTAAATAACAATGCTCAACATCATTTGGATATAGTCTACAACCAATCTAAGTTCTCTCTAGTCTCTAATCCCTACTTTTCATCTTTGTTTCTCCTTAAACATCAAATAGATTCAAAATTTAGTGAAACAGTAGGAGGTAATAAGATTTACAACAATTTGATTAAACCTAAATTTTTAAAAAACTTTATCCAAGAAGTATCATGAAACCCTATCATAAGCTTTATTCATGTCCAATTTGAGGAACATACCCTGTCAAGAGGAATTGTAAATTGAATGTATAGTTTCAAGGGAAATAATAATACCATCAATAATCTATCTACCAAAAACAAAAACCCCTTGTTATTTTGTAATCAACTTGTCAAGGAGCATTTGAATTCTTAAAGCCAAACCTTTAGTGCAGATCTTGTAGAAAGTGGAATAGAGGCTAATCAGTGTAAAATCCTTTAATTGGTTTACCACATGCTTCTTAGGTATTAAAACAAGAAAAGTGTTATTGAATTCCTAAAGCATGGTTCCAAATTTGAAGAATTCAAAGATAGCCAAGAAAAATTCAATTTGAATAATGTTCCAAAAGACTTGGAAGAAAAAATGGGGGAAGCCATCTGGATGTGGGGCCTTATCCCCTTGTAAAGAGAACACTATGGATTTGATGCATTCATTAGAAGGTGGAGATATGATGGAAGCATTGTCTTCTTGTGTTATAACTCCCTAGATGAGATTAACGACTTGTTCTTAAAGTTGAACATTCTGAGAAGGAACATGAGCCAATTTTTTTTGTAGAAGTTAACTATTTGAAGTTTGACATCTTTTTCAACTCTATACAAAGCTGCATATTCACCCCTAATTTCTAATATTAATTTATGCTGATGATTTCTAAATCCTGAAAGATGAAAATACTTTGTATTCCTACGTCCTTTTAACCAAGTTTTCCTTGATTTTTGGTGTTATAAGATTTATTCCTTGGCTTCCATATTGTGAAAAAAAATTAAGAGATCCTTTTATTTTGAGTGAGGAGTGGAACTAAATACATTAATTTCCTTAATTTTGTGTAATTCCTCCTCTATTTTTCACTTTTGGTAAAAATATTCCCAAAAACTTCTAAGTTCTAGATCTTGAGTTTATGCTTGACATGTTTGAGTCTCGTAGATAGGATATACATGGTCCTTGCATAAGAAAATTCCACCATTCCTTTAGGTAATTAGATAGAGTCAAATAAGATAGCCACATTTTATCAAATCTGAAAGGGGTACTTTTAAATTTAAACTTCTTTTCATTAGTGAAAATCAGGGAATGGTTATCATAGCCAACCTTGGGAAGCGAAGATAAAGAAATACTAAAGTTTAAATCCCACATCATTGAGACTAAAAACCTATCAAGCTGCTAAGTTTATTTCTAATTTTAATGAACATATATTTTTTAAATAACTTTTCAAGTAAATAGACTTTTACATGCCCACCTATTTACATCAAATAATAATAATAATAATAATAATTATTATTATTATTATTATTATTATTATTATTATTATTATTATTATTATTATTATTATAATAATAATAATTATTATTATTATTAGAAGAAGAAGAAGAAGAAGAAGAAGAATTATGCCTAATTTATTTTCAAATAAGTTTGTTCTAATTTGAATAAAAAGATCCAAAGATATTTAATTAAATATATACATGTATATATGTGACATATACATGCATATTTAAAAATTATTAAAGATAAAAATGTTAAACTAGTTGAATTATATATATATATATGTTTGTCTCTCTCTCTCTCTCTCTCTCTCTATATATATATATATATATATATATATGAGGGTAGGCTTGTTGGAGTGTGCACATTAAAGATATGTATTTAATAGGCACTATCTCTCTCTCTCTCTCTCTCTCTCTCTCTCTCTCTCTCTCTCTGTGTGTGTGTGTGTGTGTGTGTGTGTGTATAAATATGAGAGTAGGCTCGTTGGAGTGTGCACATTAAAAATATGTATTTAATAGGCACATACATACATACATATGTTTAATATGAATATAGGCACATTGATAGAATGTGCTCATGAGAAAAAAATGGAGTGTTTAGAGTTTGTAATAAGCATATCGACAACATATTTCCCTATGAGTGTCACATTGTTATGTGTTAATATTTTATCATAAAATTCTCTTGAATAGTTGTTTTTAATCAAAATTTTATTACAAGGATCATTTAGTCTATCAACTTAATACTAGATGGTATGAGATTAGTGGAATTTCTCTTGCTTCCATTACATGTGAATCTTATTTCTCACATTCAATAGGATTCATTTTAGAAGTGTTTTATTTGGGAATTTTTACCTCAAGGCCTTGTGTAGGGTTATTAAATTTTTTACAAGATCTATCATTCTCTTTATGGTCACAAACAAGATCCTCAAGCTTGGTATGAGAAGATGGACAATTTTATTCCTAGTTCTTATTTCACTAATTTTTCCTCCAACTCTAATGTCTACATCTAGAAATAAGGAGTTAATATTATAATATCAGTCCAAATTTTTGATTATTTAATTATCATAGGTAGTCCTTCCCCTTCCTCTTCATTCTAGGTATGTCTTTAGTACATACTTGATGTACTTCTTTGAAGTTCTCGAGGAGTATGCCTCTTTTTCCGAAGAGATTTTGAGTTTAAGGCATTCTTGAATTCCATTTAAAGTTCCCCATATCTTCTTGTAGGGAGACTTTTTATTCTCAGTGGGTGTAGGGGTTCCTTCTTACCTAATGAGGATTGGGGGGTCTTCTTTCTATTCAGCCCTTGATCCAACACTAGACTCCTTTCTTGGATTCATCTCATCATAGAATCTATGGATGAAGCCCACAATGGTGACGTCCTAGATTGGATCAATGTTTGTTCAATTTGAGGCATCCTCTTTGTAACCTAAGTAAATACATCATTTACTCTTTTACACCCTTCTATATCAACCATTGTTATTAATGTAGACATAATGGCATAGGCACCTCGATCTTCTTGAAAAACATGAAAATCCATGAAATCTTAAAAAAATGCCTATCTCATATGCATTAAATGCAAATCTTTGTGACACCACCATTTCCTCATTGAATGCTCCTAATGTCTTATTAGTGAGGTGACATTCAGTTAAAATGATCACTTCCCATTCCTTGGGTGGATGCCAGTTGTCTTTGATGACTTTCCTTTATGTGTGTATCCTTTAGCATGACCTTCACCTTTCTTGTGGCAACTTGGGTGAAACATATCATATGCACATGATTCATCCTCCTTGGGTCCACCTCTTTTCTAGCTCAACTCCTATTTCAAGTATGTTTTTCTTCCTTGGTTGATTTATTGCACATTATCTTACCTTGTCCTATCTTACCCCATATAATTTGTTTTCACTATCCCTCTAGCACTTTGATTTTCTCATGATACAATTATGAACTTTTAGTATGTGCGCCTTCACTATCTACCTTGCACCCAACCATATTAGGCATATTCATTTCTTACCTTTGAGTTGATTTAGTGCCACATCAATTGGTGTGACTCCATGTGATTCTAACACAAAGGTAATGCTAGAGTGGTTCGTTCTTGGGCCCTTAAGGGCCTTATACTTCTCATTTTTCACATATGTCACTCTTAGTTATTTTTTCTTATGCTTAGTAAACATCCCACACCCACTACTTAGATGTATAGCCTCATGTGCTTATGGGTGTAAGTGTTCAACTCATTTGATTGTAATTATACATGAACTATTGAGACAGAATTTATTACAACCTTCATGCACCACTCACTACCTCTATAGACTATACACGAGACAAAAGAAAGAAAAAGGATGGCTTGGCTTATGAAAAACTTTATTTTGGTTAGCTTAACTCAAATTGACTATTAACCAATAAGCTAGAGTTTACATGGCATGAGCACCAACCTACTACCTATATGGATTTAATTGGTTGCCATTGAAATGCCCAAGGATTATTTCACTAGACAACATGTGTAGATTGCATGTGATTATTTCTAAGATGTGGCAAATGATGTATGGACCCATCCATTATATTTATAACTTGCCTAGGTGATTTAAGTACTTGGAATCATATATCAACACCAATTCTCCTTAAGTCATCTCCTTATGCTTGATGTGCTTATTGTGCCACAATTTTTGGTGTTCTTTCTCAACCTACTAACTCCATTTGGCTTGGATGTGCTTTTCATCTAAGCACTCCAAGTCTTCCAACCTTGTTCTTAAATATTCCTAGTCATATAAGTGGATAATTTGTTCAATGTACAATGAGGGTACCATGAATTCTATGGGTATAACTACTTCAATGATAAACACTAGTTGAAATGGTGTAGCCTTATTCAAGTGCTTATAGGTCATGCAGTATGCCCATAATACTGTTGAAACATGATAATCCTTGTCCTTGTGACCAAAATCTCATATCTTTATTAGGCATGTTCCTAAGATTTTTTTAAAATCTTCAACCATGCCATTGGCTTGAAATGACATGGGGTGGTCTTATGCTGCACTACCATGTATCCGGTTAGAAATATGTACATCATTTCATTAATGAAATGAGTGCCCATATTGCTAGTTAATATTAATGAGCACTGATACCTACTAATGACGTTTTCGCATATAAATCATGTAGCTATTATGGTTTTGTATTCTTTAGTCAGCATGGCTTCAACTCACTTGGTGAAATAGTTAGTGGCCACTAAAATGGATCTGGTACTAGTGTGATATGTTGTGGGAGTGATTGACCCAACAAAGTTAATGACCCAGTTTTCAAAAGGTGCCTATGAGAGAAATAGAATTAGGGTCATCTCATCCCAATGATTGGGTTTTCTAGTGTGTTAGCACACATCACATTCCTTGGTGTATTCCATGGCATCTTGGAATAATTTTGGCCACCACAAGCCTAACTACAATACTATGCATGTCATTATGTTACAAGTTTAATGGCCTCCTATGATCCCCTCATGCACTTCTTATAGGATGGAGTCCCATTCATTTTATAAATCACATTACATAGAACTTCATCCCTAGCTTGTTTGTATAGCTCCCTCTTGATGAGCTGGAATGGGGCAACATGGACCATAAGTTATTTCTTATCCTTAGTAGACAAGGCTTGGGGCACAAACCCAAAGGTTAGGAAAGTGTAAATCTCTACTATATCTTAATAAATATACTAAACTCTATATAGCTATGTATCTAGCATGTCATCCTGAATAGGCACTACTACATCACCATAGTTGATGTAGGATAAATAATCTGGCCTCAAGTTTTGCTTCCTAGGTTTGACAACTATAGAGAACTAGAATTCTTGGAAGATAAAAATCCATCTACATATGTGCCCATGTAAAATAGGCTTATTTATGAGTTACTTGAGTACCTTGTGATATGTGAATAAGATGAATGGGGTTATTAGTAGGTATTATCAGAAAATTTACAAGGCATAGACCATTTCAAGTGCCTTGCACTTGGTGGTGTTGTAATTTTTCTCTAACTCCATCAATTTTCTACTTGTAAAAGAGATGGGGTGGTCAATATTTCCCTCACCTGGTTGTGCCAATATGGTGCTAATGGTAGAGCTTGAAGCACTGATATGGATCTGAAAAGGAGTTATCCAATTGGAAATTATAGAATTAGTGCACTATTAATGTCTCAAAGGCCTCCTTTTATAACTCTCCCTAGTAGATTGGGTCATCCTTGTGAAAAAAATCCTCTAAAGGCACTATGATTTTTTCATAGCTCTGAATGAACTTTCTATAGTAGTTGTAATGGCCTAGAAAGTCACAAATGTATTTATGTATTGAGGGAGTCTAGATCTATAATATTATGTAAATCTTTGTTGGATCAATAAGTAACCCCTCCTTACATAAGATGTGTTTGATCAATATAGCAAATGGTGTTTGAAAGATGCACTTCTTAAAATTTAAGGAGATCTAGAGCTACCTGCACCTTTAAAACACAAGGTGTAAGTTGTCATAGTGGTGGTCCACAAGACCATACACTATCTAGTCATCAAGATACACTTGGAAGAACTTATGGATAAAGTATTTATAGGCTATGATCACCACCTTGGAAAATATAACTAGTGCATTCTTGAGTCCAAATGAAATCACATTATAGGTGAAACAACCCCATTTAGTTACAAATGTTTTTTTGGGTTTATCCTTCTATTTGATCTGCACCTAATGGTCACCTGAGAACCCATCAGTGAAAGTGTAGATCTCATAGCCTATGAATCCATCTAGGACCTCATCGATGAATAATGTTCGGAATGGATCATTGACACAAGTATCATTCAACATCTTGTAATTGTTGCAAATCCATATGTGTCCATTTTACTTGATGTTAATGACCAACAAGCTCACCCACTCAGGTTCTTATACTTGGTAAATGATAGTAGTAACAAAATTTATATAGATCTCCATCTTTACCTTTGTGTAGTGATTTGGATTCATCTAATATGGGTGCTTCTTGACTAGCCTCACACAATCCACCACCCTGATGCTCATTTTCCAAAGGGAAGGGTGAGTGCCCTTCATTTCCTTGTAACTTTGTGGAAACAAGTCTAAAAATTATCTCGAGAGGTCTATAATTTGTGTCAACTCTAACTCAGACTAGTAAGCACCTGTAGTGGTGATTTTTGGCTCACCTTCTATGTTGATGTTCACTTTAGTGGTCTAGGCTGTCACATGACAGGGTTCATTTACCTCCTGATGAGAGTTTTTAACTTGCCTTATCCCCTCTAATGTTTCAATCCAATGATGCATTGGATCATCATCATTTGGGGTGATATCATCCATAAGGCACATGAGCTTTTGTCTACATGTTAGAGTCTTCCAATTTTACTCTTTTCAGGTATGATCATCTTCTTCATTGGAATCATGATTAAGCACCATATCTACAAAGAATGTTGGGAGCACTAGTCCTTTCTCCCTAAAAATTTCCCTTAGGTGTTCTTTTAAGATTTTAGTGTCCTCAAACACTACCCTACGGATGACTTTTAGTGGCTCTAATAGATCTAAGCTTTGTAAAGAAAATGAGAAAGTGTGCACGAACCTCTCTTTGAGCATCTCCTAATTACCTTTCTCACAATGTGTCTAATTTACAATGTACCACACTCATGCCCATGCATTTAAGGTCCTATAAGATCCATCCATCCATAGGCCTCTTGGCACATTCTCAACATAGATAATCCACATTTCTTCACACATATGCACATGCATGATTGGTTCAAAATCACCAATGTATGTGGGTATATCTAGATCCTAATTACTCTTACTAAACTTGGTGTATATCTTTGAATTCACATCCTACCAAGTTGGCAAGATAGGTCTTTGTACTTCCCACTAGTGATTAGTAGTGCTCTTCAAGGTATACACTAGTGTTCCCATCCAATCTATATCCTTTGAGATGTAGGCTTCAATGTCCTAGACATATTTTTTATGGGTTGGCTCCCTTAATATTTTAAAAGAATTACAAGATTCCCTTTAATGAGCTAGAGTAACTGTTTCTCCATCCTCTAGGCATGGGGGACCCATTTTATTTTGAGGCACTAAATCCTAACCAACCCTATCCTAGCTGGTCTTAGCCTAGCTATGCATACTACATGTCACCATCATCTAGTGACCTCATATACCTCTTCAACCCATCACTCGTATGATACATTAGTTGTGTCAGAGGTTGATTGTCAATCCTTCTATTCAAGCACACCTTGGTCATTAGGGTTGAGCTTATTGGCACCCTACACTATGATGATATAAATGTGGTTTATCTCATCCTTGAGATCAACACTTTTTACAAATGGGGGTCCCTGGTCACTTGAATAAGTATCACCACTCTTTCCTTATCATTCTTAGAAGTCATATAGCATTATTTAAATCACATATTGAAATTATTTGTATAGCACCAGGGTCTCCCCAAGAATTTAGGATAATTGTCTTATTTTTCTAGCTTAATGACCTTGAATTTAATATGGAAATTGATGACTATGATCTCTATAATTGCATCCTTCAAAATCCCAATTAGTTACACTCTAGTCTTATTAGCCATGAACAATGTGTGAGGTGAAGGCATCAAGGGTGGTTGCCCCATATTTTCCTAGGCATTTTTAGTCAAGATATTGACCTCAGTGCTCATATTTACCAATACTTCATAGATAAACCATCCATTGATGGTAGCATATATCAATAATTCCTAGTCATACTTTGTGTTCTAAGTATGTTTAACTTCACATGTCCACTCCATATGTGGTGTTGTAACTTTTATCACTTGAGATGTAGCCTCTTGTATTGGTTATTTTCCTAAATGATTTAAAATAAAGTCCTTCAGTAGTGGAAACATTCCTTCAAGTTTTAGGAGGCACAAAATCTCAATCAACTCTTACACTTCAACCTCTTAATGATCTTACTTCTTGTGAAAAATGGTGGCTTATGCCTCTAAATATTTGGCCAACTGAAGCTCACCCTACAAGTTCTATATAATACTCATGGCCTATTATAGGACATCCTTCTACCATGTAGGGTTAAGATATGGCACACATTTTATCTCTGACCACATTATGCACTTATTGTGGCTTGATTCACCATACTCTAAGCACACATGTTAGTTTAGTGCAATGGATGGTTAAGAGGTGAACCCACTCCTTGTCAGGCATGTACCTTATGTGTCTCTTTATGAGCTTGTTATGGCTTGGGATCCCACCTTTCTTTTTTTGACTCATGCCTAACCATCATGTCACATCTATTTATGCCATGCTGACATTGAGTCAACTTTTTGTACAAGTCAAGGCATTTCTCAACTACATGCGGCTCTCGATAATACCTATATATTGTATGTGTGGGGCAAGCATGTTGATAGTGTTCAGTCAACTCACACTTGTAGCATGATCATGGTGGGAATATACCTTCACCACATCCTCCACCTGATCTACATGTGCCTCTCTAGTTTTCATAGCCCATATTATTTTGTCCATAACCTTCATTTCCTTGACTTGCTTAACTACCACCTAATGTCATATCCTATCTAGTGCCTCTTTCTATGTTTTGGTGCATCTCATAAATGACTCTATAGTCTAATGTTAAGATCATATAGGAATTACACATCTTGCATTAAATGGTGGTGTTTACTTGGATAGCACACTACAACAAAGGATAGTTTCATGATTTATGCAGATTATGACAAACCTCATAGTTGACAAGTAGGGTGTAGACATTTATTTTTAAGAAATTATTCTTGCTATGTCTCTCCATCTCATTATCAATTTACCATATCCCACTATGAGTGTCATTTATTAAACTAGTGGTTAGTTTTTGTAGTTTGGATACCATTGATGTAATCTACATCTCCATGAATCAGCTAATCCCCATATCAACACTGTCTACCACCTTGGCTCAGAGCATAGCTTCAAGCACTTCATGGGGGTTTATGAAGGTATTCATAGACAATTCTCTTCTAAATGGTACCAATAAGCCTCCAAAAAACCATTATTCATAATGGAATGGGTGAATATCATATGGAAGATTAGATAGAAGAGTTTTAAATCATGCATCATATAGGTGTATGCTCTCAGGTAACCCCTGGTTAATTTTTTTTAGCACTCTAATGCTCTACTAATCAAACTTGGGGATATCAAACTCTTTCAATAAGGCTTCCTTTAGCTCATTATAATCAACCATAGCTTAGTTTGAATCAAATTTTTGATACTAAGAATGAGAATGATCTAGCAAGGTGGTCACAAATTAGGTTGCCTTATGCTCAGGTTGAGTGATCCCTCAAGCATGCCATTGTAACTCACACTTTATCAAATTCTCCATGACATTTTCAACTCCATAATACTCAAGCAATTGCATTTTCATATTGTAGTACATCTATTAAGAGGTGGCACTAGGTTCTGAGGCACATGCCCCACTTGGGTCTATGTTGGAGGTGGACCTCCCATGCCTCCATTTGTAGGGTTTAGCATCAAACTTGATGGATTAGGGTATGTTGTTGAAGTTATCAATATACTACCGCTTATTGGTAGCACCATTCCACTTCTTGTGGGTTGTTTCCTAGGTGGCATAATTGACATTCTCTGTATGGGAATGCTTACACCTATGTTCAATACTCCTTGGTTGGAAATTTCTATATTCACTATACCATTGCATAATTCCTCATAAGGAATTACTTGCCTAATCATAAATTCTTGATCCAAGTTTTGGACCTTATCAAATTCTATGTCGATAACAAGTTTAGTTACCATTCTTTTTTCTACTAGAGAATATAACACATGAGATTGTGATTTAGGTTTGAAGGGGCTCGGTGCTTCTGGTGTATTCTCAAGGACTACATCTTATAATAACCCACTACATCATACACCCCACTACTAAGTTTAATCCCTTGCTACCTTTTATCTCTCTTCACATTACTATAATTTGAGAGATCTTTCCCCATGCACTTCCCACTCACTATGGGTCCTATCAAAAATCTAGGTTCTAGATCCTCCATTACCCTATGCCTTCACTTTCTATAATTCATCCTCTAGAGATATAAAGTGTTAATATGTTATTCATATTTCATTACACCTTACCTACACATCTCCCTTTCACCCTATATGCTTACTCATACATGCAAGGAAATTATCCTTCTATTCTTATGGTTTTGATACTATAATCCACTAGAAGATTCTTTAGTTTGGTGATGAGACCTCTTATGAATGCACCCATTAGTTTGTGAATAATCTTGTACTATACTTCTTCTATGCATGAGAAGGTTATCACTCCAAAATATAACACATAACTATTCAGTGTGCCACTCCACCACTTGTGTGCATCCAAACTTTATCCAAGATCTCCAACCTCTATACACACTTTGTGGTCCACTTGAGGTGTTTTCCATAACTTCACCTCCTAATATTAGTGTAAGTTACCAGCCACTGGTACACATACTCAAGTATCTCATAAAAGAACACTTCATACAGGGCATCATACAAGCTATCTTATACCCATTTTCTCTACTTTTACTCTTTACATATAGGATGGTTTTACATGAAAATATCTTCCACTTTCTCTAGCCATTGCTTGAAGTTCTCAAGTGATAGTCTGAGCATCACTCTATTGAAGCATTTCAATAATCAAATTCAACATGAATATTGATAACAAAAACCATATGTGTAGAAAAGTTGTTTACTAGGTTATCCTTAGTGCTTGGTCATGCACTTAGCTATCAAGCCATGTCATTTATAGACTTGGTGGAGCTAGGCATGAGGATAAAGGGGTTTATCACATAACATTTACTCACACTATGGTGTTGTCATTAGTTTCACATAAGGCACAAGATGTGTACACTCACCCAAAAAACAAAAGTGAAGGGACTAAGCCCATGTTGGGCTAGTTTCATCATGGTATAGATTAGGGCTTAGAGGGAGTTAATAATTAGATAAAGGGGTTTATGTGGCCTTCCTATGCTAATTATTTCATAAAGAGGTCACTAGGGACAATCCTTCATAATATCATAGGTCTTAATGTGCAATTCCATCTATAGATAGACCAATGTTCTATAGGCATAGGTTTTCAAGTCAGGAGTTAAGGGCCATTGGGTTAGTTATGCAAGTCATAAAGATAAATTGGCTCAAGGATTCATTCTAGGAATAGATCTTGGAACCCTAGTACAATCTATTTCCACCACATAGTCACTATATTGGTGAGTCAAGATCACTAAATAGCATGAGGATGTCATTAGCAACTAGGGTTAAACCTCCATATTCCAATCTATTATGTAAAACTACACAAAGCATAAAAGAACTAGATTATAAGCATACCATCATGAAAATCATAAAACATGGATTAATACTTCATATTTATTTAATAGTATTCTTTATTAAATTGTATTTTATCAACAAAGTTCAATATATTTTTAGAGTGTATGCTCTTCCTAACTCTATTCATGCCTAGAAAATCACATGCGAGTTTGGGCTATACATTCTAATCTCTAAGCTATCACGTACATAGTAATAAACACTACTAGTTCACTCCCTATTTAAATATAGCTCTATTGTACTTAATTAAACCCTCTCCTCTTCAACTTCAAGCCTTATTTTATAGGTGGATGGTCATCTCCTACTAGGTCAGATGGGCACATGTTGAGTGCTAACTTGTTGCTAGTTTGTAAAGTCCACTATGGTATACTGGTTAGATGAACACATGTCATACATTGATCTCTCTTTGAGGGGTTGCTATCTCACCTATGCCACACTTTGACATCTATGCTTCCTAAGAAACCATGTTTAAGTCTTGCTTGGCATGTCTTTCAGTAATTCAATGCTATGCAACTACCTGCCAGCTAACACAAAATCCATGAGGACTTCTCTAGTTGGAACTAAACTGTATAAAAAATGGAAAGACTACTTTAAGGATCGCCTCATACTAATATTTTTCTAATTTTAATTATACACTTACTTGCTCCAAAAGGGGGCCCAATAGTGGAATTTATAAATTAAAGTATTAAACATGTATTTCATACTTTTAAATATCTAATATAGCTCATACTTGATAAATTTTTTTAATTTAGATATTGAACCTAACGAGGGTATAAATTTTTTACTTAAAGTCCATTTTGGTTGAACTAGTGATTGTTTTATATGTTTTGGGGTGTTCCAGATTAATTACTAATGTTTGTATTAGTTTTATGTGTGAAAAAAAATTTAAAATCCTTCTATCATTAAGAGATAAAGAAAGAATCAAGGGTATTTACACTTCAATTCAAATACACATTGCTTGAATTCATCTTAATGTTTTTTTGGTTTAAGGGGATTAAATAAATCTAATTACATAGATGATTTCCATACATATATAATTGGATTAAATATACATGATAGGAAAAATGAGGTTAGATTTGGAGAAAAGTGGATATAATCAACCACCACTTTTAATAGTTTTTAGGATATTATTAGACCAGTTTCAACTAAAATATTACACAAGCAGGTGTAACCAAAGAAATGAAGGAGGATTTAGTTAAAATGAACATAATTTTATGTTAGTTTTAATTATTATATGTTCTCAAGTCATTAATCCACCTACTTTAATTTAAAAGGGTACCAATTATGTGTGATTAAACAAATTAAGGTTGGACATGGGGAACATCTCAAAAATAAAGGTGAGTGGGTGTATTTAGGCCATCAATAGACTTGTAGTACTGATATCACATTTAGATGGTCATGAATCAAACTTAATTGACATGAATTACACTAATAACATATATTTTGACCTAAACTCAACCAAAATTACCTATATAATACATTAATTTCACTAAATAATATATAGTTTTAAAACTTACAAGTGGTTAGGGTTTTGATATGTGAGTTTTGTCTTATAAAAATTTAATCACATTGAATAATATGAAGGGGTATTTGTTTGTACATAGTTCATCGAATTGACCTATATTATTTGAATCATAAATGAATTTAATATAAATTAAGCAAATCTAACATGAATTATTGTCATATAATCTTCATTCACCCAAATTGGAAGTTTTACAAGTCACAAATCCCAAAATACTCTATGATAAAATATTTACCTTTGCCATAATATTTAGATACCAAACATAAATATTTATAGCATCTCAGTTTTTAACATTTGAAAAATATCAATTAGGGATATACCCTTTAGTTATGGACCTTTTTGTTGTTTAAAGTCTCACATAAACCATCTTAGTATGCCTAAATTTCCATTGCTTAGTTGGATCCATATCATTTTTATGACCTAGGTCTCTTTTACTGGACAATAATATTAAAACGTAATAGAAATCCTTCACTATCTATTTCATATCCCTACATGTTTTCTATCCCTCTAGATACTAATAGCCACAAATGGATGCTACTAATGATATTAGTTTCTAGATCCTTATCTAGTTTATAGTGGCCAAAATTCATCCAAATTTTAAATGATTTGAAACATATGGGTTGGTTTATTTGTCTTATTGAAACCTACCATGAGATATTTTCAAAAGGTGTGGTATAAATACATGTTTAGTGCTTCTCATTCGTCATCTATCAAATACCAATAAAAAACCTAATAAAGCTAAATTAATCAACTACATAAGCATTATATTCTAGAATATTCATCCCTATTTTCATATCAATCATAGTAGTAGTCATATTACATGTTTTAAATATTATAATAGCATCTTATGATATATATTTATTAAATTACAAGTTATATCACAACATCCATCATCATATAGCATATTGTACCCTTGTGCAAAAAAATTTTACACACAAAGTGAATAAATACATAAGTTTGAGTCATTATTTAGAGTATTAGATATGTAATCATGCCTATTTATAGAGGGAGTTTTTTGGAATCTTGAAAATGTGAGCTCACTAACCCTTTTTAATAAAACTCATTCCAAGGGTGAAGAAGGGTTAATAATTAGGCTATGATGAATCAATGAACAACGATATACTATATCCTAGATCTAAATAAATAAATAAATAAATATAAAGGTGACATAAAACTTATAAAAATTATTTTAGTTACACATATATCTACTCATTATTTTATTCTAGACACCTATGTCACAGTTAGATAATAACATCGATGATAGTGTCCAAATTTGATGGTAGTGTCTGCAACCATAAAAGTACCATTCCTAGAATATGAAAACTAGTGTAGCATACTTATCTCACATACTTTACACATGTTTGTATTATATATATACCTACATATAGTGAACTAAATTTTTTCTATTGCTTCTTATTCACTAAAATATATTTTAATATTTGTACTTTAATATTTTAGCGATCTCAGTTGTATAAATTTAAAATATTTTTTATCTTATTTTTATATTAATTGAACTGATATATATTATGTTATCTCCTTTGTGCTTACTTTATTTCAATATTATTAACCCCATTCCAACACCAATAAAAAAATTAGTGTTAAACATTTTGGTTAACTCGACATCTGTGGCATTTGATGTAATTCCTAGTATGCTCTTGGGTTTTTATTGATTACTAAATTGTTACAATTTTTTTCATAAATTAGGTTGTTATCCAAATCAAAATAATAATTTAACATAATGGATTTATCCCTCAATTTTTTCCCCCTCTCTTATCTAGTTATCATTTATGTATTTATAACATTTGAAATAGATAAAAGGAGCATCTTACTCTTCCTAACCCTAAGGAGATTGATAGATACCATCTCTCTACCCAATTCTATATTACCATTCTTCCAAGAGGAAAGGTATCCCATACTATGGTTTCAAATTCAGTTAATAAATATGTCCTTCCTAACACCCCTACTATATCTATTGTAAATTATGAATGCATATATATTCAATTTGAAGTCCATAGGGTTTTTATTCATGAATCCCTAATAGATAAAAACATCATTATAGAAAGTTAATATAATCATTACAAAATCTAAACCAATATTTGAGCTCAAATAAATCACTAATGCAAAATCAAATTTTATATGTACAAAACATAAAATGTGATTGTAATACACATAACTTTCTATTTTGTACCAATGTTGGACCTAACGAATGATCATTTCAAAATGAAAATTTCAAAGAAAATCTCTTTAAGAAAACTTATTTTCTTATTATGAAAAAGGACGAAAAAAATCATAGTGATATTCTAAGGGTACTTCTTAGACATAAATTGATAACATAACCATGTTTACAACCTCTAATATGAACAAAAATTATTTTCAATAACATAAAATGCATGAGCATCATACAAATCATTGTTTGGATCTAAAGAAGATTAAAGAAAAAAAACATCTAATTTCCAATATCATATAATACAAGGGAATCATACAAATAATTTTTTGGATTTAAATAGTATTTCATCACATAGTTGAAAGTGGTGATATTGAAATAAAAATCTCTATTTTTTCTCAAATTTTTTTCAAATATTCCAAAAAAAAAATCAAATTATTCAAAATACAAAAATTAAGCATTCCCATATTTTATTAGATCATTAACATATATGTTATTCACTCTATATTATTAGATATAATATAATTTATTTATTATATACATATATATTTCATGCATATTTTTGTATGATACAAGTATGCCCTAATATATAATCTATTATCTTTGAGATGTTGGACCTTTCCTCTACTTGCATCATGTAGTACGTTTGGGGCATTTCCTTTATTTGATGATGATTGATGTATGTTGCATATAGTTTATGATAATTTACAAATTATAATGTTTTATATTCTATAATAATTCTTACACATTTCTATATCCATGTTCATATATTTTATGGTGTACTTGATATGCTATGACTACATAACCTGTTTTGATAACACATATATGTAAGGACTACTATAATATGCTTATGTTGATTATTTATGCTTCATCTATTTTTCACTTCATTTATTGTATTAAATTTCTTTTTATTATATTTCTTGTGAAATACTTGGTTATGTTCCTTGATTTTTATCCCCTATGCAATGTATGTTGTTTGTCCATTTGAATATTTCATTCCATTTTGATTGCACTTTTAAATAAGTCATCCACTTTTGTTATGTGGCATTTAAACATGCCCCTTGTATGAAGTATTCTCGGTCCATTAATTTTCAGTACATTGAGTGATCTTATGTGTGATTTATTTTTTTATGAGCTTTTATTGTTCCTCTATAGACATTGTCATGGTTTATATCATGCATCCTATGACTTGTTATGATCACATAACATGTGCCTACTTAATATATCTTATTCTACATGTTATACATATATGATACATGATTCATACCCATATTATATATCTAAATTATTCTATTGAGGCAAGGAAACTAAAATTTTCTATCTCACTCACCTCAAAAGGGGTGGGGGTTAGGCATGGGGGTGCATATCAGAGGGGGCTTGTCATATACGCATGAACACAACATTTTTCATAGTTTATAGATTTAAATGGGTACATGCCATAAAAACATGATCTCAACACTTATATACTTATTCATTATCTCTAGATTTTAGTGGAGACATGTCATAAGGACATGACCTCCACACTTGCACAAACTCTAGTTCAATTCAATGATCATATATACACTGGGTCAGAATCCAATATGTTACATGGATTTTTTGATAGATATAAAATATTATTTTTAAATTTATGACACATATATTCCAGATTATAGATATTATAGGTGCACATACCATGATATTACACCAAAAATTACAAAACACACACACACACACACACACACACACACACACACACACACACACACACACACACACACACACACACACACACACACACACACACACACACACACACACACACACATTTATTCACACTTGAGCTGTATGATTTAGATATAATGATCTCAATGGTCATGTCACAAATCATACTTACATGGGATTAATATAATAATAACTTTCATCCTCCCTTATGAAATATCCAAGGTTTATGTTTCAACCATTTTTTTTATCTCCAATGCTTCTTAAGGAAACATCTTTACTAAGTCAAACTATCAAGAGGAAACTTGTTTGCATCAACACATTTATGTATTCCTCATTTTCTCTATTTATTTACAATCATTTGAATCATTTCAAATTTAAAATTACATGCACTAATTTATACTACAATATTATCTTGGTTATAGGTCATATAACAATAAATATCTCAAAGTGGACTGAAGCAAAGACAAAGTGTGTTATACACACCTAGGTGCACATTTATTTCATTTAATTTTATAATTTCATCCTTGTGAATTAATATATTAATTTATTGGTGTAAATTTAGATAATAACACTAAATATTTATAGTATCTCAGTTTGTTACTTTGAAAAAAAATCATTCAAGGCTCTAACCTTTAGCTCTATACCTCCATGTTGTTAAAAGACTCACGTTCACCATATCACTATGCTTAAATAGTTATGTCTTAGTCTAATCAATATAATTTTAGTGACCCTGGTCTCCTATACTATAAAAAATCTTAAAACCTAATGAAAATGCTTCACTATCATTTTCAGATCCATACATGTTTTATATCCCTCTAGACACTATAGGCCATAAAGGAACACTATTATTGTCAATACTTTCCATATCTATATTTAGTGTCTAGAATCTAAAATTCATTAAAACTATAAATAATTTAAAATTTATGGCTTATTATATATGTCTTATTGAACCCTATTGTGAAATATTTTAAAAAGGAATGGTATAAATACAAGTTTAATCCTTCTCATTCTTCATCTAGAAAATAAGTGAAAACCTACCAAATATAAATAAATCAACTATATAAAGACTCTGTTATACCCTATTCATCCTTATTTTCATATAAATGATGTGATTAGTCATGTTATAGGTCTAAAGCATTCAAAGAGAAACCTATGAGTACTTTTTTAAATTACAAGCTAGATCACTATATGACTCATCATATAACCTAGTTCACCCTTGTGAACAAACTTTCCCACACATAAAATATAGATAAATAGTTTCTATGACTTCTTTAGATTATTTTTTATGTATAAATATCTCATTGACATGAGTGTTTTTTGGGGTAGCTCGACACTTTGAGCACACTAACCTATTTTTAAACAAACTCATTCTAAGGTTGAAGAGTTATATTTTGATCAATTATAAAAAAGATATATATATTATATATAAAAATTGAATAAATTATTGTAAATATTATAATAATTCCAAATAGTGAATTTATTTGCATCCAAATTTAATCATTATTATGTATTAAACACATGTGTCACAATCAGACCCTAGCATCAATGGTAGTTTGTCTAGCCATAGAAGTGAAATTTATATAATATGAATATTAGTATAAAATATTGATCTAGCATACTTTAAACCTTTTTATAATTTATATTCCCTTGAAAATAGTAAACCATCTAAGTAATATTGTTTATTACTTATTCTAATATCTTTTAATAGTTGTACTTTACTATTTTTAGCAATATCAGTTATATAAATTCAAAATATACTGTTTATGTAAGTTTTCTATTAATTGGCATGCTATATATTAGTTTATCACACTTTTTATTGATATATTTATATATTTTTAAACTTACACCAACATAAATCCAAAATTTAGGGTTAAACATAATCAAAAGTGGATTGGTTTTTCTAATGTTTATTTTGTCCTATAATAAATTCCAAAGTATGGAATATCAACATTGTGTAGTGTTTCAGTGTCAATGAATCACAAAATCAATATAAATTTACCAAATAATTCATTTTGGGGCACAAATTTAAAATAATTACTATAATCATGCAAATGTATGCCCCCAAAAAAATTCATTTCCCTAATTGTAAGTGGTTTGGATTTTTGTGTTGATTGTGGCTTATAAAGGACCTAATCACAAAAAACATTGATATAAATAGGTGGTTTGTAATCCATTAACATAATAAAATAAGACTAAATTATATAAGTACACCTATTTATGTTCAAATTCATAATAAATTTAGTCCTTCATGCACATGTGTTGCATGAATCATCTACACTTTTATTGGTGACAAATAGTTTTAGGTTTTTATGTTGATTTTACATATAGGGATCTATTTTACACTAATATGAATTAATGGTTTTTACTAATATATCTAAGATATAAATTTTAAATATAATTAATATTACACATATAACACTCAAGATTATAGTCTGAATGTAAATGATTGATAATGACTCTTCTAATTTAACTATGCCATGTGATACAAATATAAAGTACTAAATAAATTGTGATACTTATATTTTTTAGTTAATTATCTATTCATGATTATTTTATATAAGTTTAAATAAATAATAATCACACATATGGTTTGATTGGGTCAAAAAATTATTTACTACCTACATTGGATTAGTTTTATAGGATCAAATTAGTATCATAAGTTTATACTACTGTAGGTTAGAAATGGCCTATATAGAAATAAAACATAGTGAATTTATGTTCACCTATGAATATATTTTATTTATTTTTATTTTATATAGTTAACCCTAATGATATTCAAATCTATGAGTTATCCTATATTTCATTTAAACCCTGGATGTGCTTTTGAGGCTAAAAACTTTTAGAAATGGGGAGAGAAATTTAATGGGGTAAGCTTAATTCTATCAATCCCACAAAGTGATTAAATTTTTTCTAAATATCCAATACTCCAAGAATGTAAATCAAACCACACAGAGTTCTCTCACCTAGTGTGATTGTGCAATTATGCTTCTTCAATATATGAATGTAACTAATTATTGGTTTTGGTACATGACAATGATTTATTTGTCTTGGATTTTATGTGATTTTGACTTTATTTTGTGGTTGATGATATTGAATATTATTAAAATTGGGTAGAATAGTGCAAGTTTTCTCAATTTCAATAAGTTATATATGTGATAATACATAGATACTATATAAATACTAGGTGATTTAAATTTAGGACTTGATTTGTTAGTTATTATAGGAGACAAACACAACATGAACTAATGAAAATATAAAGCCTGATGAATATAGAGAGAATAATATTTAATCACACTATTTTATATTTACTATTACACATAGCCATAGTTAAATACAAATAAATAGGTACACCCTAACCTATGAAAAGGGATTCGACAACCCATGATTCACTCCTAGAGTCATGTCATTATTAGACTTGTATAAATAATAATAAATTACAAATATATTTTGTAATATATTTGGAAAACCAAATAATAACCATATTAACCATAAAATAAATAGTAAATAGTAATTTACCCAATGTAAATACTAAATCCCAACATTCCCCTTTTAGGTTTTACATGGTAGAACACATATCATTCTCAAACTATAACGTGTTGCCAATGGAGCTGACTTCATGATATTAATCCAAAATGGAAGGCTCTCCTTATCAATCTTCCATGGTTTTCAATATATTTAACTCAATATTGGACATGAATAGGGTCCCTTTAACCTATTCACCTCATGTATTTTTTTGGGTCGCCACTAATCTTTTCAAGAAACATGAGTGCTATGGAAATTCTTAATTAGTACTATAATGTGTTTTTATGTCAAGGGATTACATAGGAATAACTTATAATATTAAATTTTTCACATAACATAATACTATAAATTAAAATATTTTTAAGGAATAAATCCTCACTATGTTCTTTTGTATCCTTTGTCTATGTTTGTTTCCACCCAAATAAAAAAAACATGGACAATCTTTAATACCATTAAAAACTATCCTTAACTTTAGCTAATTTTATGCACATGTTCCACTAATCCATTATGTGGCCCTGCCACTAGTGGCATAGGATAGGGCACTGAATGTCCTCCAACCTCCATTTACATCATGTTGCTTACTTAGATAATGAAGATTTTAAACTTAGATGTATGTTGATTTCAAGGGAATAAGGTCGTCCCCACCCATAATATTGACTCTTGTGACATTTGACTCATGACATCACATACAAGCAATAATTCATCCTTTATAAAATAAATAAACCTCTAACTAGACAAAATGGTGCATTGATTCTTGACTCTTTTGACAATTATAACACTAAATGGCATGACCACCATTACACACACGCATAGACATACATATACATACATTTATTTATGTCAAATAATTACTGACTATAAACATATAACTATATTTCTAATAAATTAAAAAGGATTACTCATACATCAACCTAAAGTATATATAACAAAATATCACAATAAAAAATAAGCTAATACACAAGTCTAAATACAAAATACCTCTATAATAGAAAACAAAAACCCCTAATTACAATAAATTTGATGGGAGATTTAACAAAGTGAGACCTATCATAATATATAGATAAAATTTATAGAACTATAAACATATAATTACTCATTTTAATCAAAACATAAATCTAAATACATGTAATAATTCAAATCTAAGAAATAAACTAAAAACATGAAATTGAAAAACCATACCCTATTTGGAAGTTTGTTTATAAGAGGATCTAATGTGGATTAGATGAAGTCAAACATAGCCTAAAGCAATTAGAATGATAGATCCAATGATAACAAATATCTATTCTTAGGTCAAATAAATCATGCAAGGCATGAACTAAACTAAGTGGAAATGATAATAGACTCTAGATTTATAAAGAATGGCTTATGATGTAAAGTTTGATGGCTAGTTTTATTTATTCAAATTACTCCATCGATTTTTTTCCATCCTTCTAGATCGGGCACTATCATCTCATATTATTGCGGCATATGATAGATCTCTTGGACTATGTTCAATTATCTATGTAAGGCATATCAATGTTAGTAAACTAGATAAAATTCCTCATCTTTCCAATTATAATCATTAAAATTTACAAGCTTCACTCAAATAAAATTAAACTAGATCTAAATGATAAAAAAGTCTAAAGTGGTCTATGTTGGAGATATTTTTATGTCTTCTATAGAAACACACAATGTTGTTGAAGTTTAATTTACACAAGAATGACCTCTAGGTCAGTAACTCTTTCTTTATTTAATATCCTGATATAGAAACAAAAATTATTAAAAGGAAATTATAGTGAATAATTCTACCATTGGCAAGGGTAATCAGATAACCATAATTGTCCCTTAAAGAGAATTAACACACCATATTATAATTAATACAAACCCACTCAAGCAAACATAATAGAAACTAATTTAAATATAAATCATGGTAAATACACATATAATACTATTTAATCACACTGTATTATATTTCCTATTACCCATACCCATAGGTATAGACAAATATAAAGGTGAACCATAATCCATGAATAGGGAGTCAACAACCCATGATTTTCTCCTAGAATCATGTGGTTGTTATACCCATACAAGCAATAATATTTTTAAAATATACTTTTTAATATTAGACTAACCAAATAATAAGCATGTTAACCATATGGTAAATAGTAGATGGTAATTTACCCTATATAAATAAACTCCTAACATGATTTGTCTATGTAGTGATCCTTTGAAAAAATTCTTTGTGCCACTGAATTGTTAGGTTATAGGCCAACCTTATGCATGGGTTCCATTTTAGAAAATAGTTATTATTGGGAGGAATACAATTTTGACTAATTACATTACTATAAATTGGAAATAATGACTATATTTTCATAACTAATTTATGTACATGTGGACTGCTATTAGAGTCTAGATATGGATATGTAGGATATTTAGTAGGCTTTAAATAGATAGTGAGTTTACTAGCTATGTATATGACAATAGAATAGATGGGTTGACTCATAAAACAACATGGAAGTATTAGATGATGGTGAATTAGGACCTTGTTTGTGTACTCAAGACACAAGTTTTAAATGTGTGTCAAGATTGACATTGTAAATTATTGAAGATCAATTTTGAGTATTTATAAATTCTTTCATTGTATTTTAGGAGTGATATTCATATAATAAAAGAATAAAGTGTACCTAATTGGCCATTTTGAGATATAGGTCCAAAAGTGTAGATTCAATCCAAAAAACACTTGAAATAAGAATAAATTAGTCAATATAAACAAATGAAAAATAAATATTAATATTGAAATATTTAGGGTTAGATTACGCTTATGTGATATTTAAAACCATGTTTCCTTTACAATGTTTTTGAGATGATGCTTCATCATTGAATAATTTGAGACTTGGGGGTGATCATGACCCAAAATGTTTTTACTATAAATGATCTATTGGGAAGGTAATATTCCCCAATTATCATGTCTATTTGGAAAAATACACAATGTATTAACCCATGTAGATATGCATGAAAATGATAGAGAGAGCCATGTAGATAGGTTCAACTCCAAAATGAAACATTACACAAGTAAATGAGAGAACTGATTAGGAAAGGTTATCTCATTAATGAATCCATAAATGTGGATGGATTTTATATTAAATTTTAATGGTATGATCTATTTTGATCAAACTTGATCCATGTAAAATAATAAATCATGATCACCAAGGAATGAAAAAATTTCATGCCCCCATCGTGTAGGCAAGTTTTGATACTATGAAGTGGAATGCCAAAAAAGTTACATTCAAATATAATAGTAATATTTATATGAATGAAATAATATCACACCTCCTTAAATTTTAGGTTGAATTTGATAACTTATATCCCATATTTTATTTGAATGTGTAACTCTGAAATTTTTTTACTATAAATTGATATGCACATGCCCGTGCATATGTACCCAAGTATGTATAAATATATGCTCAACTATATTTAACTTGAATGAATGTTCATGTAATATGCTCATTTAGTCTATATAAATATTCTAATTTTCATAATGTATATAAATATTATGATATATGATCCATTTGAATTTCTAAAATTTGTAAAACTTAACTTTTCTCTAATTTTTACTCATGGAGGCTAATTTCTCTAGGAGAATCCTACTATAATTCCCTCCTATTGACATGAGGGATGTATCCTATAATTCACTCTATTAGTATAGTAAGGAAATGTATCATGTCATTTATAAGAATAAAATAATGTAATGTCATTTCATCATGTGATTATTATTTCATCATAGTAATATTTGTGACAATCAAAGTATGTATGCAACATATCTTCTATAAAGCATGTAAGTGTCACGTATATATAAATGAATAAATTAATAACACAATATTAATGTTAACTCAATAATAATACATATTAGTATTTAGTTATGTAGATCATGGCAACCCTCAATGCTAAAAAATCACAAGAAGCTCAAGAGTTAGTTTTCATAGATATGTCAAAGGGTTAGATACAAGGAACATATATATGTAAAAAAAACCAAGGATAAATACTAGACATAGGATGAGACAAATATTTAAGATAAATTTTTATATAAATACCAATAGTATCCCATTAGTAGGAAGAGGATAAATGAATTACTAAAGTATTTATCTTCTTCCTATTAAATAGGTGCTAATAGGATACTGATATCCTACTTTTGGTATTATAATTACTTTACTTCAACATATGTAATTTATGGATTGGTTTAATATGTATGGAACTACATGAAGTCTTTGCATCCATGGGTGTCATAAAAACATGTTGAAGACCCAATTACTATGTAAAAATAGGAATGACATGGTTAATATGTATGCTTCTCCATGAAGGTAGTATTATGCACCTCAATGTACTATGCCATTGTCTATATAATCACTTAACTATTTTATTTAATAATCCAAATCATTACATGTGTATCTAAGAGATTTGATAAGTGTCATTTTTCACACATTCTCTCTTGATCTATTTTATAACATAACATTATATATATATATATATATATATATATATGTTTTTCCTAAATTTAGGATTGTATAAATAATGCATGAAAATATAAATCAGTGTTAATTTACCACTATTGTCAAATGTAATCATAGACCACTAGTTTGGAATATTATTAATTGTACCAATGATAGAACATTTAGTGTATGACCATATTTTAGTAGTGGAGGATACATGTTATATACATAATGTACCTATAGACTATATTATCTCTAGTTACTAATGTTTAGATAAGGGATTGCTATTTTTTTCAACTTTTATCTTCTATTTTACCATGATGGAGATTATCCTCTAGGATTTCATAAAGAAATAATGTTATAAATAACTAGATCATGTATCTTTTGTGTTAATGAGAACATAAATTTGGTTAATAGTCTATAATCAGATGATACTCACAATATGAATTGCCATCATAGTTTTTTGTCCTAGTCTTACTTGGATTCAAGATTTTATGGATGGAGAATTGTGATAAGGTGACACTATATAAATTTATTTATAATCACATGGGGAGGTGATAGTAATGATGAATTTTTCCTCTTTCGAGGAGGTATCAAAATGCAATTTTTCCATAGGTTGTGATACATCATTAATTATATCCTTCATCTCATCCTATTTATCACCTGGTTTTACCATATAATTTAGGTTTATTTGAAATTTTATTGTTTAATTATTGATAAAATTTGATGCATAATTAACTATTCTCAAATAAACAAGATTTACTTCTTTGTCCCCCACTATATGATAACTCATTAAGTGATATTAATCTCTTATGATTTATTCATATAGTGGTGCTAGCAAATGTTTCATGAAAATATATTTAACTTCATTATTGTCCATTATATTGGTAATCATGGCTATCTCGACTTATATCAGAGCACATAATAACTAATTGGTTCATTCAATCCTTGAGTTAACTTATTATGGATAGGATAAATACTCATCAATGTCAATGTTAAAGTGTAATAATAATAGTTTATAAAAAAGGTTTAATGATCTTAAGATTGAAAAATGAGAAAAAGAAATTATTAATTTATATAATTTGAGACTCATAAGAAATAACAAGTTCAAAAGATTATCATTGTATGCATAGTCTAAACAAGTTGCATGAAATTATCTAAAGTGTTGTTCATAATCACGTTTACATTCATATAATGGGAGCTTTAGATCTATGAATTATTTAGGTAAAGGATAGTTTAGTGTACACATAATAATTTCAAAATTTATAAATTACTAATGTTTTCTCTCTTGTACGAACCCATCAAATCTCAATCTATGTAAGTGCATGCTTTTAAAGGGTGCACTAGGAAATGGGTAGGTAGACCATTGGTACTTCACAAGATTGTTGTCCTTTACTACCACTTGTTATCAATCCAACCATCTCTTAAAAAAATAACCTAAGCTTTTCCTCCTATTTTTCACCCTCTTCTAGTCATTTTATGCGTTCATTAACCCTTCTCTATCCTAAAATCATTTTTGACAATTTGCATTACACTATCAGCCCCATCAACCTTGTACTCTAATTGATTAAAATTATTTAGGGTCTAGGACTTCCCTTTGATGACTTAGACTAAAACTTAATTTATTTTTGTCAATGATAATACAAGGTTGATTCGGTTAACCTTATCATCTTAAAATTTTAGAATGGACTAGGGTTAGATCCTCCTATATAAAGACATTCATTTCACCATTCTTTGAGAGAAAACAAGAGTGATTTATTCATTTGTGCTTCTTTAGGATATGTTCTTATGCCATTCTAATTGAGTAGTATTAACTTAGGGTTTATACATTGAGAATAATCTTGTCTTGTAAAAAAGTCTTAGATGCTTTGGCCTTTCTTAGTGATCCTTACAAACTACAACAACCTCATGAAAAAATCCTTTGGCCAAGAGAGAGATTGAGTCTCGATGGGTTCATCTTCAAGGTAAGTATCTCTAACTTTTATCCTCTCTTTAGTAGATAGAAGTAGTATAAGTAATGGATTTTGAATATATTTCTCTCTCCATGCATTAGGTTTCTACCTATACATAGCTTAATTAGGATTATCTTGTGTATGTTTACTTTTGTGTTTTACAACCCCGAATTTATACCACAAGATTTTGTGATTACTAAATTATACTTTACATTACTTTTTATTAGTTTAGTGAATATAAAAACTTAGGACCAAGCTAGGGTTATTGCATAGTTTTACTTAGTTACAATATATGGAACCCTCCCTAGTGAATTTATTATGGTAAGATATCCCCTATCTAGGTCTAGTGGATCCATCTTAGTCATGACCTTAAATATCTAATGTATCCATAATTAGAAGTGTAAGTAGTATTTACCTTTTATGAGCTAGGATTGATTTATAGATTAGTTACATTTCCCATTGCATACATTCTAGAGAACCTAACATGAATCTAACCGTTGATGGTTTTCTTTCATGCCTTCATTTTTATTATTTTATTATATTATCTATATTCATAGCATTGTACCAAACCATTCAATATAGTTACAACTTTATATGTGTATGTTTAACACATAGTCACATGAAAATGACTATGTTTTATCTATGCAGGTCTTCATCAACCACAGGTTAATAGATCAAATAGGTTGACATAGTACTCTTATTCAGTTCCATATTAGCATAAACTATAAAATAATTTGAATTTTTATACTAATTCTTTATACTAGGATATAGGTCAACAAACATTGTCAAATAAGTCGATGTTGTTCCTTATTCTTCTTCAGTATACAGGGTTCTGCATAACCTCATCAAACCAGTCAACCTAGTTTATAGAATTTGAAAGTCATAACTACAACATTAAAACATAAATTTTGTAATCTTAATCATTTTCAATCATACCAATTTTACTTTCTTTCCACTCTCTATAATTTCATTATTTCTTTTATTTCTATTTTTCACAATTTATCAGTATTTAAAACTACAACCCTACAACTAACTAGGTCAACTTGGTTGACTTAGTTATGTAGTTTGTCTTCTATCTAAGAGACATAGTTGACTTGTTACTCTATTCTTAAGGACCTTATTTCTGAAAAACACCAGTGACCCATTTAACTCTATTTTTTATTATTTACATATGATATCACCTACACTGACTTTGTACTATTCTTAATCAATGAATTAACAGCTATTTCTAGTGGTTAATTCACATTTCCTTTTCAGTTGTTTGCATTCTTAGAGTAAATCACATAGTATAAATAGGTTTTTTTTCAAATTACCATTTAAGTTACATTGTTTTACTCTTCTTTACACACTACCAAATCACATAATGTTCAAAATGCATTTAAACATTTATCTTCCCAAGGCCTACCTACTTGGATTCCATCACCAAGGGGAAATCAAATTGGTTTTTTGGCAATGTATAAATACATGGTTAATGGTATATATTGGAAAAAACCATGACAACCTTATTGATAAAGGATTATGAAGTGATGGGGTAGGCCCTATAATTAAGCTAGTACCGTTGCCAACATAGATCTTTTTCAGTCCAAACACTTGAAACCATCCATAGATTGCCTTTCTAGTTCCCTATTTTAGCTAACTTTCCTATCATATTAAAAATAAAAAAATTATAATAATATAATACCACTTAGGGTTACCACATATTTATAATTTACTATTTAAATGATTATTTTTTCTATGATAATTGCATGTTGTATTATAAAAATATGCATTGGCCAGTGTTGGTGTAACATTTTATGTTGTGTGCCCCAATTAGATCAATTACATTGATACAATTATTGGTGTGTTTAATTTCATTATTTCTTCAATTATATTGAAAAAAAATCTCCTTTTTTAGAACATTGTCATTCTAGTTGATATAGTCTCTCATAGATTATGTTTTACTTTCCATACAATAGTATATAGAAAACTTGCATGACTATGTCTTCATCTCTCTATTCTATCCTATCTCCAATATTACACAATTTACCCATATAGTTTTTTACTCTTCTCATCCTATGTTTTAACAGTACACTGTTGGCCCGTTTAACTTAGTACTTGTTAGCTGACCCTATCCTTTTTTATCCAACCCTATTCTTTTATCTATCCATTTTATTTCTCTATTTGGTTGACTCTATTCTTGATTCTCCTTCTTCTTTCCTAAATTTATTTTCTCTCATAAAGTATCATGAAATCCCCTATCATAATATTTTTAGATAACCTGAATGCATATAGACATTATATGGTGTATTATTTTCTTCCTTTATTTACCACCAAAGAGAACCCTCACTCTTAGAGTACATCTTCCTCTCCCTCATCTTAGTATTGCAACATAGTTTTAATAATGCCTCATTATGAGGTAGGTGGATCATATTCTTTTTATACATATCAAGACAATTCCCATCTTCAATCATCTCAATAAAATGTGGGAGTGATTGACACAAGTCTATCTAAAAACCCCACTAGTAATCCACCTCCTAATAACCCTCACCCTAATCCCAATTTAGGGAGTCTTTCTAAAAACACTAACCTACCAATTGATATAACCCAACTTCTTTCATAAATAGTGCAATAAATGAACATAATGCAAACATCGAACACCTCCCAAATGATGTAAGTAAAATATCATTTGATCAACATGGAAAATTAACTTCCAATTCTAATCCCTCAAAATATCCCAAAAATTATTCATACACCTCTTAGAGATGTCATGGTAAATGTCATTCCCCAACCTATCATTAATAAAAAGTCAATTCAAAATATCTAAAATGAGCCTTTATCCCCTTTTATTATTTTTGTTTATATTGGTAACATATCTCCAACTATCAAGTATGATGGGACTAAAGACCTTGCATCTTTTTCAAAGAATTTGATAATATTTAAAAAGCGTGGATCCAAATTAATACTTTTACTATAACTAAAATTCTAGTTAAAACATTCACTAGTGATGTATTGGAATGGTACAACCAACTTCCTTGATGTTTCATATGGCAACTAGAGGATTTGGTCAATCATTTAATTAAAGATTTTCAACATAATGATCTTCAATAAAATTATCTTAGTCACTTCATCAATGCTAATCAATCTCCCACTGAATCAACTCATGATTTTATCAAATGATGGAAACATTTGGCCCAGAAGAATGACCATAACATGATTGATGATAAACTATTTAAACTCTTTATATATTTTGTAACTCCTCTTCAATATAAGATTTGAAAATTTTCCCCTCAAACAATTAACAAAGCTCTTAACCAAGATAAGTGTCAAGAATTTTAGTTAAATAGTTTGAACCTAATACCAATTTACCCAAAGGGTATTTTCAAACTTATACCAATATAATAATTGATAATATTCCTCAAACCAAGCTAGGATTTTCCAAAGACAATAATCCCCCATCTTCTCACATAGCATTGATTGTACCACAAATGAAATAATTTTTAGTTCCCTCTAAACCATTTACTTATCCCAATAATCATCCTAAATGTTATGATCCTAATAATTGTTTTGGTTTCACACTAACATTGGTCATTCACATGAAACTTGTATATGGCTTACCAAATTTTTTTGTCTGTTATATGCTTGGTAATTCATTTAATCATGAAGCCATGATTCAAATCTGTCATTAAGAGTACACCAACACTTCTCAAAAATGACAATCTACTAAATAATCATCTGTTAATAATCAAAAACCATTTTCCACATCTACCATTAAACAATTTATCAGGGATTTTTATGCCATTGAGGTTGACTATGACCAATACTATAATAATTCTCAATATGTCAATGTATCCAAAGTAAATTATCACCATAAATCAACTCATAAAGATCCTATCACTAAACCTAAGAACCCATCTTTAGAATAATAACTCCTCAAAGATAATACAACCACTTAATTTTGAAAACTAATGAGGAACCATCTCCTTATTTTGAACCACCAACCACTTTTATTCCTCCAAACTAACTTACCTTCTAAACCTCACATTAGTTCATCTTCCAAATCCCACTAGAAATTTCTAGAAGGTCTTAACTCAATGCATTGCAAGATTCCTCTTATGGAGTTATTTCTTACCTCCCCTTATCCTCAAAATTTCCTCATGCACTGATTATAATAAATTATTTACCCATCCTATATAGCATAAGAACTACCCTATCATGATGCTCAACCAACCAACCAATGTGCATACCATTAAATCTATTTATCCTTACTTGAAACCTTCCAACAAATTTATCAATGAATACATGATTAACGATGAGATCCTCTTTTGTGTTGAAGATCCACCTCTATTCACTAAAATAGCCATTAATACCACTCTCATTCATAAATTTTTAGTAGACAAAGGGTCCAATATTAATGTAACATCTTTACAGCTCATCCAAAAACTTGGGTATAATAAATATCATCTCAATCAAAACTACTTAACATGTTCTAGATTTGACAAGACTGATCAAAAGCCACTTTATTACATTTAGCTCCATCTTACAATCATACCTAAGATTATTCGAACTAATCTTATGGTCCTTAATTTACCCCTATCTTATGACATACTCCTAGGATGACAATGGACTCTTAAAATGAGGGATATTTCCTTTTCTGGTAGCTAATGTATCAAGTTACTCCATAATGGCAAAATGTATAAACATGAAGCCAATCCCAACCCTTGGAGTATTCAACTTCCTAATCTTAAATCTTAATATCACATTCCTACCATTCCAATAATTAATATTGTTCCCCTGCCTAAATTTATCAACATCAATCTATATTTACATGTCATTCTCATTAATTCAAATGAATATGAACCTAATTACTTACAACATACTTGTAACACTAATAATTTACCTCCTTATATATCATAGTGTCTTTCTCCTTATTTATTACCTCATTTTTGTAACATCCCTTTCATTGATGACATCACTAATTTTCCCTCCCTATAATGCTCAAGAAGCATCTCACATAGAATATGCCTTCATGTGTAATGATTATGGAGTGGTTAAATTATTCCAAGATCCTTTAATCATGTATACACATAAATTCATTGATTTAGGTATTTACCCTTTTAAAATTCCTCCTGAATCTAAATCATGTATAATTTATCCAACCTATGATGATAACTATGTCATGGCCTAAGCTCAATCAGGATACTTAGATGTTCAACATTATTAGAAAACTTTATCCCAAATACATGCTTTTAATCATGACGTTCATACCATTTTCACTAACTTTTAGTTAGCTCTTGAAGTTCAGGTACCTCCTGTTAATTCTCCACTTATTGTTACTCCTTGCATGGTATAATAAATCCTACCTTTTTAACCTATAGAAATACTTTCATATTTTATACCACCTATAGATCTAATAATTGCATCTAATTATTCCCCCACTAATAATTATAATAAACTAATAAAATATGATCAACCTTCTTCCCCCACTCCACCTACTCCTAAGATTGCATTAGATGCCAATTGCATAGACATACATCAAATACATTCTAAATATGACCATTGTGGTAATTAAATTATTAATTTCAAAGTACATGTTGAGTGTTATGGTCCTCTTTCCACTTTGCCTAGTGACGAAGCCATTCTTTAATTGCTTCATGACCAAAAAACTCAACTACCTTGATAACATCACAAACATGGGAATTTAAAATATAAATCCCCTTGTTTTAACAAATTCATCACTAGAATTAATCTTAAATAAAATCCCATTCCATCTTTACCTAACATACCATATCATTTCCAAGATGGAAGTGCTATGCCTATTGAAGAAACTACTCAAATAGAATATGGTACTCCATCATGCCCTCAACCAATTATAGTCTCTCATGAACTCACACCAACTAAACATGATAACTTCATCTTATTATTCAATAAATATCATGAGAATTTTTATTGGTCCTATGAGGAAATGCTTGGTATATACCCTAGAATCATGGTTCACAACATCATCACTTACCCTAATACCAAAATTGTGTGAGAAAATTAATGGAAAATTTCACTAGAAGTTTCAACTTTATGCCATAAAAAAATTATCAAATTTTCAATGATAATTTTATCAAGCCTATGGAAAATTAATAATGGGTCTCTAAAATTTTCCCTATTCTAAATAAATTCACCATGGTCATATGCATTTACATTGATTTCCATAATATTAGTCTTGTTTGTCCTAAGGGGGTATGTGCACAGACTTGGGGGATAATTCTGTGGACATTTTAGGTAATGCAATCACGTTACTAAAATTATGGCTCGGTAATTACTGATTCATAATGCATAAATGTTATTGAAAATAAATAATACATATGTGTTGTTATAAATTCAAATAATGTGTACACATTATATAGTGTATTATATAATGTGTAAGCAATGATTGTTATAAGTTCAAAACCAACTCTGTGATCATTTGTGAGTTGCACATGAAGCCAAATTTATCCATAAGCTTATATTTACTATTATAAATGTTAAGTATAATAACTTAAATGTAAAAATATAAATCTTACAATTACACACCTTATGATGTGGGAAATAGTTTTACAAAATCCAATCAGGGTAGTACTTAGGCATTCATATGGTCTAAGTATTAAACCTAGGGATTTCAGGACATAAATTTTGCAATTGATATCCATTTTTCATAAACATATAGTCATTTTTTAGGTTTTTGTGCCTTCTAGATTGATTCTTAAAATTTCTAAGAGTATTAGGTTTATCAATATTAAAGTTTTCAAACCACTCACTTTGAAATTGATGTAAAGTGGTGTTTTCTAGGTTACGTAGGTCAAATTGATGACCTACACAGATTAAACTATGATCTAAGAATTTGACTTAAGAGACGATGGTTAGTATGTTGTTAGTTCCAAAATAAAAACAAAATTAAAGAAACACACTAATAGCATAACATCTCTAGGCGTAGACAATAGGGAGAGCTTAGTTAATAAAATTAAATGACAAACACAACTAAAAAGAAAGGATTGAAAACACAATAATTCCTTCACCTTCTTTAGATGCTCCAAATGCCTTTGTAGTGGTGGATTGCTCAGCTTGTGCTCATGAACTCCTTGGCAATGGACGCTTGGTTACCTCCATCTCTCCTTGTCACCTTTGGCTTTAGCTTGGCTTGGCTTGGAATTAATTTGGCATTATAAATTGTCATTATCAAGTCCTTCAAATATATCTTAGCATAATAAATTTGAAAAAAATAACTTAGAAATGATGTTGTGAGGCTTTCTATTTATAGATTTTTGGATTTGATCAGAATCAACCTCAACCGTTCATCTCAAGATTGATATGTGTGGTTGAGGATTAATTCAATTTTTGAAATTATGTTTGTAATAATCCCCATCATGACATTGGAAGAAGGGGAAATTAAGAGGCATGGAGGGCATCATGGAGGGCATTGATAAGGCATGGGAGGCATGAATCCTAATATTTATGGTATTTATGGCCTACGAATGTCTTCCTAAGAAATGAGGTCACCTAATGATGTAGATATTCAATATTAATTTCTAAAAACAAGTATTCAACAAGTTTCCATGCAATTTTTAATTAGGTCATGATTTGGGTTAATTAGTTCTTAAGCATGATTAAGTACTTTGTGCACACATTACTCAAAGTGATTAGAATTCCTTATTATTGGTCCTAAATTTTACTAGATTGGAATTAGAAGTCCACATCATATGCATTAGATCCATACTCGTATTTAAAATTTTACCAATAATAAATAGCAAAGACATGTATATTATGTATAATATTTGATAGGAAAGAGCAATCCAGAGCATGTGGGTGTAAAATTGGCATTTTGACTCAAAATGAATTAATCAAAATTAGCCAAATTATAAATTACATTGACCCATCTAGGGATACCCTATCCAAAATTGGCACTTGAATATGTTAGTTTCACATCATTTAGTGTGTTTTAGTGTTTTTAGGCCAAATTTTACATTTTGGGTGAAAATTGGTCAAAATATTGGTTAGAGGCTATTGATGGCCAGATTTAGGTGTCTATAGTTTTCCCCTATTTGGGAAGGAATTACAAGATATAAGCATAGTAATTTATTCTCAAATAATGAGAAATGGCCTATATGCAAAAAAAATAAAGCTCCAAATGGTTTTGGGAAGCCTGTGATGATGCCCCCTCAAGGGAGTGGTCATCACATTTGTTGAGGGATGATCTCTCAAAAATAAATAAGAAGAAAGGTGGAATTAACCCATGGTTGAGATTAATCGAAATGAGAAAATGATTGCATGCATTGATTTAAAAAGGTTACTGATTTTCCCAAAGGTAGTTATAATCAAGAATAAAAGTAAAAATAATGATTTGTCCATAGGTGGCTATAATCATTAAGATGACCTAGATTAGCTACAGATGATTATGTCCCAGTTAGCATTATTTAGCAAGCATAACTCAAGGATATAACCTAGAATACATATTAAAATATGAGTGGGTGAAAAGTGATGAAAGAGATGGATAGAGGAATAATATTGATCAATTTGAATGATTCAATTGTATCTACCAATGAGGAGATGTTTATCCTAATTAACAATGATATAATTAAAATGGTTAATGGGTTATATTAATCAAGTTGGGTTGGAGGATTTTCTAAGGTGCCAAGGAGAAACTTCTATAGCTCCATTTATTGTAGACCTTTGTGAAGCTAATTTTTGTTGTAGCATGTGATGGAAGGATTTATGATAAAACACCATGAAGACTTGGCTAAAATATGCATAATAAATGACTCTTGATCCAATAAACACTCAAAAAATAATGCACCAATGATAAAAACCATGATGAAAATGTTAATGGATGAATATGGATGGACTCAAGAATAATGTGTGCAAGGAATCACCTAATGAACACATATAGATTGAGTCAAGGCAATAGTGCTAAAAGAAAATAAATAGAAAAGTGATTAAACAAATAGAAAAATAAACATAAAAACACCTTGAAATAAATAAACAAATAGAAAGCCTAAAAATAAAAGCAAAATAAAACATACAAAAAATGACCATGCCCCAGTAAGGAAGATCAAGGATAACTAACTAGGCTTAGACAAGACAAATATTTTTGGATTTTTGAAATATTGTGAATGTTTTTGGAAATTTTCAGGGTATCTTAACTCATTAGAGAATGACAAGATACATACTCACAAAATAGTGAGAGCATTTGGCTTAGCTTACTCACAAAATGATGAGAGCATATGGAAATGGGGATTGATGTGACCTCAACATGAATTGAGCATGACCCACATAGTATTGAAATGACCTCGAGTCATAGTAATTCCATCCACACAAAAGGTGGGGAAAAACTAGATCCTAATAAGCTCTCAAATCTGGCAAATGGCTAGTCAAATGAAAATAGTAATGGCAAGGTGATGTAGCAATTCATGATAAATAAGTGTTGCCCCTAGTTTACCCATAGGTAGTTATAATTAAGATATAATGACACAGGTCAATGATACTAGTTTTCCCATAGGTAGTTATAATTAGTAGCAAGATGGCTAAAACACTAATTTGCCCATAGGTGGTTATAATCAAGCTCATATAGACAAACTTGATAGGATGAAAGATATCTTACCGGATCAACTATCACACTAATTTCATAGATTATCATTGAAACATGGATTAGATTGATTTTTGAAACTTGATTGGAATCCTCTTATAAAAAGTGTAGGAAGAGCCAAAGGAACCAATATCAAAATAGGATTGGGTAGGATGACTAAAAATAGGCTTTAGTATAGATAGGAATGGAACAATAGGCTGGTATAAAATGCTAAGAAGGTTTTCTTCCAAGTGATAGTGTAAATAGTAGGAATATGTGATAATGAAAAATAGGCATGTAAAAATGGCAATGTCATGGCAATATGAAATGATATGGTACATGAAATGGTATGGTACATGTTTTTGGCTTGTGTGTGGTTTTCTATTTTATTGTCCCTGTTGATGGGGAGATGAACATCCTAATCAACAAATGATATAAACAGAATACTTGATCATGTTAATTGCTAGCCCACACCTCATTTTAATAGTTGCTTTATCAAAAATGGCCTAAAAAATTGGTTGTCAGGAATGCTTTTGTTATCTTTTTTGGTTTTTGATTTTGATTATTTTAAACATAAAGACAAGGTATATTCATATCCTCTACAAAGGAAAGTGAGACCATGGATGGTAAAAAAGGATAAATAATGGATGGTAGGTTTTTTTGTGAAATGGAGTGGTAGATTATAATAGAATGTATAATGGTGGGGAAACAAATGAAGATTAAGACTTTAAATCACACGTATGATGTTGATGTTGGATTCAACATAATTTTGGTTGTGGTGGGGATGAAGACTTGTTCTCTTGATAGCAACACTAAAATTTTCTATTATTTTATCTTGAGAGTAGCTACCATCTAATTTGGTTATAGATTGAAAGCTATTTTGATTTGATCTTTGATTTTGTCTTTATCAAGTAGTGAAGAACTTTTATGCTTAGCTATTGTTTCCCTAATGAGATTTTCATCAATAAAGTTATCTTGATTGTCTTGTAGTGCCTTAAATAAGGTTTCACTAAGGAATGTTAACTTTTGAGTTTGATTGTCTTCTAGTGCTTCTGAAAAAGTTTCATTAAAAGATGCTAAGTTTTGACTTGGATTGTGTCCTAGCATCTTCAAAAAAGTTTCACTAGGAGAGAGTTCTTCTACTACATGAATGTTGTCTTGGCCTCCTTGATATTATTCAACTACTATGTCACCATAGATGTATTTTTAAAAAGTTTTATTCTATTAGTCCCAATTGACACTTGTGGGAGATGTAATGTCAATGATATGGCTATTTTGGTTGATGGTAATGGCCTATGGAATCATAATGAAATGGGGAGAGGCTGCATAATCCTCATAGAAGATGATAGGATAACTTGTGTCAAAGCTAAATTACTCATCCTCAAAAACCATAAAAGGATCACAAATGTATTCAAATTGATTGGTAAGGCATGCAAAACCAATGTTGTAATAGCCATGAACATATTCTTCATCTGAATTTGATTCTAACTCAAGGGACTCTGAATATGATGTTGAGATTGATGTTGATTCAAATTCTAATTTTGATGCTAAATCTAATGCCAGTCCATGAGTAAAATCTGACTTTAACTCTGATTCTTCATCTGTTGGGTACTCTATTATAATGATGTCTTCTTAAATATTTGGTATTGGATAAGTAACTGCCTGTAATGGCATGATGGGCTCTACAAAGACTAGATTCTCAAAGTGAGACTCCTCTAAGATGGGAAAAAGGTCAAGAGATAACTCCTCAAAGATTGGCTTGTCAATATGAGGCTCTTCAAAAATAGGCACATGGTCAAGGTAATGATTTTCTCAAAGGTATTTATAATCATTAAGAAATGACTCAACAAAGACTAGCTAATCAAATTGAGACTCATTGACAACTGGTATAGGATCAATAGGCAATTTGTCATAGGTTTAATTATCACAAATGGTTGATTTAATAGAAGCATCATGTATTGGTTGGTTCTCTTGGCCTTGGTTTTTAATGAGTTGGAAAATATTAGTTTTGAAGACATCTTGGTCTTTAAATGCCTAGGTTGGTTGAGGATTGGTTTGGATTGGTACTAGATAAGGAAGGACTTGTAGTTAAATAATGGTAGGGCATTAGGGAGCATGATTGCTCACATGATCCAAAGAATGAAGTCTTGAGATTCTAAAAATATGGTGGTGTGGAGCATGCTTTTTCACACACACCAAAGGACTAGGTCTTAGAATGATGAAAGGGTGTTGTGGATCCTAATTATTTGCACAAACCAAAGGATAAGATCTTAGTGTAGAAATGGTTAGGCATTTTGGAGCTTGGTTGCTTGCACAAACCAAAGGATGATGTCTTAGTATATGAATAGTGTGACATTATGGTCTTGGAATAAAAATGGTATAATGTGGTGGAGCTTAATTACTTTTATAATCTAAAGAATCTAGGTCTTCCTCATAAACCATATCATCCCAGTTGTGAGTTGGCTCATAAGCTATTTATTGACTATGTTCCATGTACTAATTATTTAAAAGAGGGCATGAATTCATATCCCAAATAACATTATCTATAGTTGGGTCTTCAAATTCCTCTTCACAAGCCTCTTTATACCAATCAAGGTCTTGAGTTAGATCATAAGTTGTTTTGTGACTTTGTTCCCATGAATGATTAATATGAGGTAGATAGAAATCTATCTCACAAACCATATTAGCATCATTGGCGTCTTGACAAAATCCATAAAAGTCATTTTGTGTAGCCACTCTATCATAAGTCAGATTGTAAGTGACTCCGCCATAAGTGTAGTGATACATATCTATGTAAATGATGAAAGATATGAAACAAAAAGGTTTAGAGTTCCAAAAACTCTAAGAAATTGCATCTAAATGACAAGTAGTTCAAGCTTGGTCTAACTTGGTAAAAAGGTGGAGTTGTATCTCCAATGTGGTCTAAAAGTGGAGCTACATCTCTAAAATGGTTTGTGTTAATACTTGGCTTACAATAGCCTAACGTCAAAAATTTAACATCAAATTTCATACACATAAAAGGTCAAGCATGTGACTAAAAATGGACATGCCAAATGTCTAGGTCAAAGTGTTCCAAACAAGGTCTAAACTAGGAAAGGAAAAAGTTGTGTATTTTAGCCAAACAATATCAAAAGCTAGACTTGAAACAAGTGTTGATGTGATTTGATTTAATCTATCATGTTTGGAAACAACTTTGACATAGACCCAGTACATGTAATCAAACATAAACATGATCAATTGGCATAAGGAATAAGACAAAAGGCCCTTTGATAAAGGCTTTGTTTTCCCAAATAAAAGCATAAATAATGATGAGGATAGGCATTTAAATAAACAAACCACCAATAGTTTTCAATTCTAGTTAATTGATTAATTGAAGCTATGTAAATCAAAAGAGAAAGATCTATGTATAATCCCCATGAATTAAGGCCTAAGTAGAAATGACTCAATGTTTGAATCCAAACTTGACAAGGCTAAATGAAAACTCAATGATGAAAACTAGGTTTTGACCAAACAAGCTAGACAAGATTAGACATCACAATAACACAATACAAAGGTCTAAATGGTATACATGACATGGTTTGAAACAATTATTTTTGGTACAATGGTAAACAAATCTTGAAACAAATTGAGTAGCTGAACGGTGTAAGCATACTCCACTAATGTTGTGAATTTTATTTTTCAAAGACTTAAAAGGCTCAAAATGTTTTGACATGTTTTGGGTAGGATAACACTACCATCCATAACTCAAATGACATATAAAAAAAAGTTTAGCAAAAATTTTAAAGCACAAGTGTGGTGTAAAATATCTAGCATAATGCCTCTTTAAACAAAAGAGTGACGTATAGACAAATTGGTTTTGGCATGGTTTATACATAAACAAATAAGTTGTAGTCTCAAAAATACCAAGTAAGATAAATGACCAAAATACACTAAGTATAATCATCCAAATCCTAACAAGGGTATGACATGTGGGGTTGACTAAAACTACCAAAGTTTTAATAATTCTAGGGGGAATCAATTACACAATGACTTTCATGCCAAACAATGCAAAAGAAAAGCATGAAAATTGGGTGACCATGGCATTAGGTAGTTGTAAAAAGGTATAGTCCTTTTTAAAACTACTACTTCCTATTTTTCACTTAGTGTAGTGTAATGTCCAGATGTAGATACCTCTCATGTGCAAATTAGAAGGTGTAAGTGAAGTTAATGTTGGGAGATGAAACCCTAGGTCAAATCTTCCATAAGGAACTCATGGGAGGTAATGGTGTCCCCCTCACAAGCCAATATGCATACAAAATAATGAAATCATGAAATAAAAATACTTTAGGGTCATTTTCAAGGTCATCCAAACTTTGACAAGTTTTTGGGAAGTGCTTTAGATGACTTTTTTTCTAAGCCTTGGACTAGGCTATTTGAAATAGGAATGGAACTTTTGATTCCAAGGGTTCCCTATAGGGGAAAAATGGAAGAGAATACATGAAATATTCCTCTCTTTTCCAAATAAAATCTAACTAAACAACTATTACAAACAAGAATTGACAAGTGTGTTCAATTTTAAACCTGAATGAAAAGTTTGGTGATGTTCATTTGACCCCTTGGTCTTAGTTTCAAACTTAGAAAACATTCACCAAAGCATATAATTCATTTTTTAAACACCAAATTAAGGTTCCTAATTGATTTTTAAACATGAAAAGGTGATTCAAACATGTTTTAAACAAATATCAAGCTTGGTCCTATAGAAAAATTGTTAGCATATCCTTTAGCTTTGAAGCTCTTTTGAGTTTGAAACATTAAACCTTGGGAAAGTAGCTCTTAGGGCTATGTTTTTAGAAAAACACAGTGATCAACATTGGTTATTACCACTGACATCGATTACTCTTGCTAACTAAAATCTAACCAATGTCAGTTTTGATGATCAACATTAGTTAAGCAAGTAACCAATGTCGGTATAAAAACTGTGGCAACCAAAAATGGCAAAATAAAGTTAGAAAATCAATTTACAAGAGTTTTAAGAGCTCAAATAGATATTTTAGAGTTACAAAAGTATCTCCTTCAGGTTTGAGATATGTCTAAGCCCACCAAGCATGCTATAATGTGATCTAGGAATTTGACTTAAGATAGGATGGTTAGTATGGTGTTAGTTCCAAAATGAAAACAAAATGAAATAAACACACTAATATCATAACATCTCTAGGCCTAGACACTAGGCAGAGATTAGTTAACAAAATAAAATGACAAAAACAACTAAGAATCAAGGAATTAAAACACAATAATTCCTTCACCTTCCTTGGATGCTCCAAATGCCTTTATAATGGTGGTTTGCTCAACTTGTGCTCATGAAGTCTTTGGCAATAGAAGCTTGGATACCTCCATCTCTCTTTAGCACCTTTGGCTTTGGATTTGCTCGGAATCAATTTGGAATTATAAATTTGCATTATCAAGTCCTTTTAACATATTTATCATAATAAATTTATACCAAAATAGCTTAGAAATGATGTTGTGAGGCCTCCTATTTATATATTTTTGGTTTTGATCAGAATCAACCTCAACCATCCATCTCAAGATTGAGATGTGTGGTTGAGGATTAATTCAATTTTTGGAATTAATTTTTTAATTATCCTTATCCATTAGAATAAGGGGCAATTAAGAGGAATGGAGGGCATCATGGAGGGAATTGATGAGGCATGGGAGGCATGAATCTTGATATTTGTGGTATTTATGGCCTAGGGATGTATTTCCAAGAAATGAGAGCATCTAATGATGTAGATATTCAATATTAATTTATAAAAACAAGTATTCAACAAGTTTCCATGCAATTTTTTATTATGCCTTGATTTGTGTTAATTAGCTCTTAAGCATGATTAAGTACTTTGTGCACAAATTACTCAAATTGATCAAAATGTCTTGTTATTGGCCCTAAATTTGAATAGATTAGAATTGGAAGTGAAAATTAGATGTTTTGGATCCATACTCCTATTTATAATTTTACCAATAACAAATAACAAAGGCAGACATCTTGTGCAATAGATTTGATAGGAAAGAGCAATCCAGAGCATGTGTGTGTAAAATTGGCATTTTGACTTGAAATGAATTGATCAAAGTTAGATGGCCTATAAATTGCATTGCCCCATTTAGGGACACCATAGCCAAAATCAGTACTTTAATATTTAATTTTCACATCATTTAGCATGTTTTAGTGTTTTTAGGCTAAATTGTGCATTTTGGGTGAAAATTGGTCAAAAGCCTAATTAGAGGTTATTGATGGCCAGATTTAGGTGTCTACACAAAAAACCACTTTAAATGTTAAAATAACTTGATTATCACCTCTCCATCATCATTTATCACTTCCTACTCATCCCTCATCACCCTTAATAACTCTCTCATCATTATTTATGGTCCCTAATCACTCCCTCATGATCCCTGATTACCCCCTCATTGACCTTCACTAAGCCTCATCATCCCTAATAACTCACTCCTTATCCCTAATAACTCCCTCATAACTTCCTTATTGACCCTCAAAATCCATCATCCTCTTTAATTACTCTCTCATCATCCCTAATCACTCCCTCATTGTCTCTCACCATCCCTCATCGTCCCTAATCACTCCATCATTGGCCTTTACCATCCCTAACCAATAATTCATCATCACTAATAAATCTCTCCTCATACCTCATCATCTATAATAACTCCCTTATTAACCCTCATCATTCTTCATCATTTATAATCACCACCTCATTTTTCCTCAGCATCCATCATGATGTAGAGCCATATTGCATACTATGCATGTCCAAGGTCTTTTTTGATATCCACGTAGCTTTTAGTTTGTCTTTTATTTATTTATATATATCTTTAGACCCTCAAAAAATTTAAAATTTACATATTAATTTTATTCATTTCATTTATTCTCCATCATTCTTTAGATGGCCTCACTAAACTCGTCATTCTATTCTCATTACTAAATGCATTCAATCTATCTTACTTTGAGACTATCCCCTTTAGTAGTCTTTATGATTTATAAAAACTTGGATCAAATATTTTATTTGGTTCATTAGGATTTAATAGGTCTCTAGAAAACTTCCTTACACTCCTTTGATTTATCTCTAACTTCTTCTCAACCCTACTTAACTTTTCAACACAATCCTCATATCATACACTTCCTCTTACTCTATCATATAATCTTCTTGTATGGACTAAAATCATTAAATAAACCTCATTTATGGATACCCTATAATATATCCCATTTATTCTCAAACTTTTAGGCTTTGGTTCAACTATTTGATAACTTATTTTTGCTCTTTCTACTCTTATGTTACGTTTTTAGGTTTCTTTCTACCCTGTCTACCACATAATTCTTCCCCATTTGTACTAGTCCATACTTACACAACTTAAAAACACTATATTATATTTTTTAATTTTTAACTAAAACATTTCACCAAATTTCATGAATTATTTATAGTTACAACTCTTACAAAATCACTTTGAAAGTAAAAACCCTAATATAGGGTTTGGATTGGTTTCACAGACTCAAGAAGGGTCAAAATGAGATTTAAATCTTACAAAGTCCTTTATAATGAATTTTAATATTTTATTAGGTATTATTTGACCATATTCACATTTTTAATCTATAATAGATTAATTTAACCAAATTTGAATAGATTGTATACTCAGTCATAAGTCTGTAGTAATTTGAGAAGAGGTTATATGGTATAATTAATTAAAAAGGGTTATAGATCAACATTAAGGTTGAAAATCCTTTTTAAAATGTTTACACACTTTAAAAAATCAATTCCTTTCATCTATAACATTCAATTTGCCAATTTTCATGAGATACCACTTTGACTATGTTAAGTTTCTTGATGACTACAGGACTGTGTTTGTTTTGTTTTTGCTCATACAAATATATGAAATATAATTTAAATACTATAAAAGTTCATTATCATATGATAACAAACTCAATAACATATCAATTTTAATGTTCACTCCAATACATCCATATACCTTCTCACACAAATGTATACTCATAAATTTTACTCATAGAAGACTATAACACAGAATGTTCTTAGCATAATACCAAAATAAAATGTTTAAATACTATTAATTAATTTTTATGGTAAGTTAATAATTACTCATACATTCTAAAATCCTACCAAATATAATCTCCTTTTCCATAAGACTTTGAATTTCACTCAAATTTCAAGGCACAGTTTGTAAAAGCATAGGGTATATAGTTTGTAATTTGAACATTCAAAAGATTTTAAATTAAAATGATAAATACCATAATAAATATAAAACAAAATGTATTTTCAACTTACCAATTACACAGAGACCACCAATATATTGTTACTAATCATGGTTCATGATCATGCACACTATCAACTATCTTTGCACATATTCAAGAAGATGAAGGGTCTATTTGATTTCTTGTTTACAAATAATCAAAACTTGTCTTTATTTACTTATTTTTGGTTATTTAGATTCATCCTTTCAAATCCTACCCCATAAAACTATCTTAAATATAAATTTGAATATAAATAAGACATGGACAAGACTCTTATTACCAAATAACCATCAACTAAATTCTAATTTTTTTAATATGTTGAGAGTGCCCTCAACTAACTCAACTACTAACACATTTCTCAAATATGAGTTTAAGTATATGTGTTGTAACATCATAAAATCCTCTCTAGATTATAACCACACTAAAGTAAATTTAGAATTATTTAAACAAGATTGAAGTCTCTATGAAATTTCAAAAATTCAAGTGAAAGATTTGGCAGTACAGTCTAATACAACTCTAATTCAAAATTGACACAAAAATAGAAACTTTGAAAGACTCCTACAGACTTCTTATGACCTTGACCACCTTCAAAATATTTTGAACATGTAACTAGATAACTATTTATATTGGATAGTGTTTCTCTTACATCACCTCATCATCCCTAATCACTACTTCATCATACCTCATCATCTCTAATAATTCATTCCTCATCCCTCATCTCCCCTAATCACTCCCTCATTATTTCTCATCATCTCTAATCAATCCCTCCTCCTCCCTAATCACTCCCTCATTTACCATCACCATTCCACATCATTCTTATTGATTTATTCATCATATCTACTCAGTTCTTCCTCATCTCTCCTTATCCTTAATCAATCCATCCAATACCTTGATGGTGGTATTTTTATTGTGTTTAAAAATGTTAGTAGATAAAAGTGGAGAGTTGAGTGCTATCATAAAATATAAGACATAGTGATCAAAATAATGTGGAGGCAAAATTGAAACATAAATAGTCAACACCTATTAAAAAATAATGACCTATTAGAAATGATGTAATTCAAAATTGAAAAACCACTATAAAAAGAGAATTAAAATGAATATAGCACCAAAAATGGGTAGTAAGTAGATGGCGATCACCAAGCTATGTGATTTCCTAAAACCAATCTATTGATTTTCATATGAGGATAGTTTATGATCCTAATAGTTATATTTATGGCCTTCATTTATATTTATATTGATTGAGTCATCATATCAGAGAGTGGAAAATAATTTTCAAATGATTACAAAAAGTATTCTAAGATTGGAAACTGGTGCTTAATTCATAACTTCAATATTCAATCCAATGAAGAGTGTCAGACTATGATCTCTCTACTTGCACATCTTGAAAATTGGGTACAAGTTATCTATCATTATAAAAAGGTATGTAGATAATATATTATGAACCCAAAGATATGGTTAGTACTAAAAATATCTCTAATTCCCCCAACCAAAAATTATATGATTTAAAAATATTGTTTCATTAACAAGTGTAGATCAATGGTGAGATGATACACTTCACCATTTCTAATGAAAGTCAAAATAATTTAATTTCTCCTAAATCATATTTCAAAAATTGAACTTGAAATTTATAAATCATCCATAACCATACACTAGTGTATGGTCTAGTGTAGTCCTTGAGAAATGGATCACCTGGTAGTGTCACTTGGTGTACATAATCAAACTTTTTAAATATGTAATCCTTTGTCACATCTCACCAGTTTAGGCGTGTGATTTTTTACATGTGGTAGACAATGTATTTAAAATTTACATGTAGTTTATGAATTAAATCCTTTAAATTTTTTGATAGGTTATCTAGATCTAAAATACCATATATCATAGTTAGTTCACAAGCTTTCAGTCATTAGTGCTAGGAAGTACAAGAATTTATTTATTTATATTAATAGGTATAATATTAATGGTAATAATTAAATGTTTAATGGCATCCTTATGTCACCATATCATAGTGTGGTTTATCCAAAAATTACAAATATGAAATAATTGAACCATAAAATAGATGAATACAAGGATATCTTTTAGTCACCTAAATAAATTCTTGCATACTATACACTAAACAATACTATTGCTTTGACCCCTTAACTACCTCTACCTCAAACCTCTTTATACAAAATATTATTTATATAGAATGAATAGATCAAGTGGTAGATCCATGAAATCATGGAAATGGACACATCATACCCAAATCATTACTTAATTATGTTTTTGCCAAAGTTGTGAATCAATTAAAAAAATCTTAACAAGATTAACACGAATAAAAGTTATCCTCATTTAAATTGATTAGGTATTATGAGGGATGATAAGTGAGTGATTAGGGATGATGAGGGATGTTGATAATCAATGGAGTGATTAGGGATGATAAGCTTGAGTGAGTAGAGATGATGAGAGATAACTAAGGTCAATGAAGGAATGATTAGGGATGAGTATGGATTGAATATGGTTGAAGAAGTGATTAGGTATGATCAAGGATGAGGAAAGAGTGATTAGCTATTATCAAGGATGGGGAGATAGTGATTAGAGATGATAAGGGATAGTGAGGGTAATGAAGGAGTGATTTTGGATGATAAGCAAGTGAGTAGAGATGACTAGGGATAGTGAGGGTCAATGAGGGAGTGATTAGGGACAATGAGTATTGATGAGAGATTAATTAGGGGTAATTAGGGATGAGTATAAAGTTATCAAGGATGATAGAGGGGTGATGAACAAGTGAAATTAACATGTAAAGTGGTTGTTTGATGTGTCTATGTCATCAATGTGACCTATGATACCCCAATAACACCACTATACATCAATTTCAATGAACCTAAGACTCTTATAAGTTCTAAGAATCAATCTAGAAGACACAAAAACCTAAAAAATGACTATATGTTTACCAAAAATGGATATCAATTACAAAAGTTATCTCCTAAAATCCCTAGGTTTACATTTATATTGTCACATTTAATTTATTATAATTCTACATTTAATTTCTTATACTTAATATTTAGAGTAGTAAATATAATATTATGGACAAATTTATCTTCATGTGAAACTCCCAAATGCTTGTGGAGTTGGTTCTAAACTTATAATAAAGCAACATGTACACGTTATATAACATGCACGCATTATATACTACACTATATAATGCATACACATTATACAACACATATGTATTTTATAGTGCATACATTTTAATTTAAATATTAAAGCTAGCCTTTAGGCTTCAAAACAATTTGGATTTCTAAGCCAAAGGCTTGGCACTATGCATCTACGGCTGAGACTGGGAGTTTTAGGAAAAACCAACAAATTTCAACTTAAATTTTCAAATACTCTATGGATATCAACATCAAAATTAAAAAAATTATTACCATTACAATAAGCACATTTTGCTCTTTATAAATGTATGATTTTTATAATTTTTGGGCTATATTAAGAGTTCAAACTATATTTATTTCTAACACCTTTTGTAGGCCACTACATGCCTCACCCATTAATGCCTATTCATGTTTATCTAAAAATTTTTCATTAATCCAAATAAAAAAGAACTTATATGGTAAAAAAATAGGACTAATTCTACACACATTAAAAATAATAATTTTTCATTTTTTTGGGGGGTATTTAGGATGGGTAGCATGGATGACTATCCATTTTTTAATCATTTTTTAGGATATACTTAATTTCAAAATTAATAAAAAAATATTCATCAAAAAAATATTAAAAAAAAATTATTAACACACTATAATATATAATCTAAATATTAACCAAAGGGTTTCTAGGAATATTTAACAATGCTCAAAAAATGGTGAGTCATACAAAAGGGTACAATTCAAATTTTCTAAAAAAAATGGGACGTCATATTCAAATTTCATATTTTTAACCTATTTATACTTAACCATTTTTCAAACAAAATAGTTTTTTAGAAACAAGACTCAAAATTCTACAATTCATGTTTTTATACCGTCTTCAAATTTTAAGTATATCCATCTCTAATTATCTATAGAAGTTCACATTTCTAAAATTTCTAGAATATCATATCCATAGGTACGCTCTTTTTTGTCCCCGAAGTTGGTGCACTTACCTAAGGATAACTTACCCCTACCTTCTATAGGTTCCATCTTCAATTCCACTATTGGTTATGAAATGTTCTTCCTTATGAATGATTTCTTGTGTTATAACCAAATTCATATTGCCCCTAAAGACCAACATAAGACAACTTTCACAATAGAATGGGGTACTTATTATTACGTTAAAGTGCCTTTCAACCTCAAAATTTTTGGAACTACCTATCAATGGGTGATGACCCACGTTTTTTATGATGTTATCCACAAGATTATATAAACCTATGTGGATGAACTCATTTCTAAGTTCAAAATATGCAAGACTCATCTCTCTAATCTTTATATCATCTTCAGTCACCTCATTAAATATGAAGTTAGACTAAATCCCCACAAGTGTGTTTTTTTTGTCAAATTTGGAAAACTATTAGTATTCTTAGTATCTCATTGTGGTATCAATGTCGATCCTACTAAGATCAATCCTATTGTCAACATACCCATCCCTTGTTCTATTCTAGATATTTGTACTTACCTGAATAAACTTTTGGCAATTAGATGGTTCATCCCCAACATGACTTACTATATTTATTTTGTTAATTATTTTCTTAAGAAATTTCATTCACTATAATGGATAGATCCTTATCAAATAACATTTGCAAATATGAAAGAGTCATTGTTTCACCCACCTACTCTTCATCCACCTTTTGATGATCATTCATTATTCTTATATACCTCTTCTATAACCATATCGGTTGGGGTAATGCTTTCCCAACAACATGATATTAGGAGATAATATGCCATATATTATAATATTGGGGGCCTCATCAACTATGATAAATGTTATATAAAAATAAAACGTGATTTCCTCACCATATATTTTTTTGCCAAAAATATCTGACATTACATACTTTATCAAACCACTTACATTATCATTCATTCTAATCCACTCCATCATTTCTTATCCAAATCATTTATTCCTAGAGATATAATTGGCAAGTGTATGGTCTTCTTCATGGAATTTTATCTCTAAATTATTACACAAAAAGTTGTTAAAGGACAAATCATTGTTGATCAACTTGCCACAGCTCCTGTACCAACTATCGATCACCTTCAAGATAGTCTTATTGATGATAATATTCTATATATTGAATGACTTAATTAAAACATATCTCTTAAATATTACTTCCATAAATTCACTATTGATCTTGAATCCATTAATCTTGATGAGTCCTCTATCTTCCCTGATATAACTAAACCAAAAGTAGTTAGCAAATAACTTCCTAAAATTATAATTAATTTACATGAAGGTAATTGGACCCTTATTTTTGATGGTGCCAAATTCCTTAAATGAGGTTGGGAAGGTTATATTGTCACTATTCCTCTGGTTAAAATTATCCCTTTGGCAATTTTACTTACATTTTATGTCAATAAAAATGTGGTATAATATGAAGCCTTAATCCTAGGCATGAGAGTAGTCCTTATTTTAGATATCACATATCTACATGCTTTGGGTGACTCCCAACTCATTTTTGACTAGGTCAATGGTGATTATCAATGCAAAAGTGAAAATATCATTTATTATCATCAAATCATAACTACCATTTCCAAATATTTTGTTTCTTTTACAATTAAGCTTATCTCTCAAGATCAAAATTATATTTTTGATTCACTTGCTTATTCAACATCTCTTTTGCATCCATGCCAAGTTCTTACCAATTCTACTTTTCTTATCCAAATAATAAAATATCCATATTTAATTCAACCACAATATTTCCTCATCTACCATTTTAAGTTGTTACCATTTGAAAAAGCTTGTGGTATAAAAATATTCTTCAATTCATTGAACACCAAACCTATCCTCCAAACATTGATTCTTGCAAAAAGACTTGCATTTGTAACCAAGATTTCAAGTATGTATTTTTATATAACATCATGTATTATTGTAATGTTAAAGGTACCTTGATTTACTTTGTTATGAAAGAAGATTTCCTCCTCTTATTCAATAAACACATGGGGGCATTTATGGTGGCCACTATAATGGACATGCTACAATCTACAAATGCTTACGTATGGGATACTTTTGGCCCACTCTTGAAAATGATACCATTGAATTTTATAAAAAGTTTACTCCTTGTAAATTTCATGGTCATCTAATTCATTCATCTCTAGTTGAGCTTCAAACTTTGGAGTCTTCCTGCCCATTTTCCATGTGGGGATTAGATCTCATAAGCAAATTACCTAGATCTCAATATGGGCATGTCTTTATAATCACAACCACAAAATATTTTACCAAATGGGTCAACGTTATGCCCCTAATAAATGTCATCCATACCACCATTTACAAATTCATCTTCAATAAAATATTTTTCTACTTTAGTGTTCCTCATACTATCATTTTAGATAATGGTGGTAACTTCAAAAATAAAGACATTAAACAACTTTGTGCTAAATTTAAAATCAATCATAAATTTTTTACACCTTACCATATGAAATTCAATGTCCAATCTGAGGCCACCAAAAAAATTGTTAATATAATTCTCCAAAATACAATTCGTAAAACTCATACAAATTGGTATCTTCATTTATGTCTCATTCTCTAGGCTTATCGCACTAACATATGAATTGTTATTGGGGCAATGGCATTTTCTCTAATATATGGTTTTGAAAAAACCCTCCCAATAGAATTTGAGATTAACTCTCTCCATATTTACCTTTATGGTATCATCACTAAGGAAGAATTACCTGAAGCTCACCTGCATTCTCTTGATCTCCTTGATAAACATTATCTTTGTACCCTAGAACACAATCCCCAATATAAGGTCTGCATTGCTAAACAACATAACAAAAGAATCAAAGTTTACACTTTTAATGTTGGTTATCTTGTCCTTAAGCTCAATTATACTCATGACAAATAATTTAAATACACTGAAAAATAATGGGGCCTTTATTTAATCAAACACATCCTTGGTCCTAATAGCTATCACCTTCAAACTAATGAAGGCCATATTTTCAAAGAGCCCACAAATGTGCAATTACTAAAAAATTATTTTTCGTATATTCTTACCTTCTTATAATTATTTCTATATGTTATCATACTAAAAAAATTTTTAGGATACATAGATGGGTCTCACCCTTTATAGCAGTTTTCTCTTTCTACAAACCTTAATTCTTCCTTTTGGTCTTTTGCATTCCATTTTTCTCATGAGTTTCAATGTAAAAATGTAGATAGGAATTGTTCTTCATCATTATTTCAAATTTTATCCTATTTTTGTTTTACTCTACAATAATTTTTGTCACCCCCTTAGGTTTTTATTTTGTGAGTTATAGTGTAAGACTATGTATAAGACCTAGACTTCCTCAAAAATATATTATTTTTCATTTACTTTTTACATGTTTTGTGAACCCTTTTGGGTTTCTCTTTTATGAGTTGTAGTGTAATATCATGGATAGGACTAGGCCTTCCTCATAAAATCACCATCTTTCAACAAATGTTACTTCTATATAATGTGTTATCAATGGTCACAAGTTTTTTATCCTTTTTCTTATTTTATAGATAAAATTTGCACAAAAATTGTGTTAACAATGTTTCCCACATTTCCCTCATTCTTATGATAAGTAATCACACATTTATTGTCATTTTATCCCTTTTTCACCCTTGTCACATTTTTCTAATTTGAAGTAATTCAAATTGTTTCATGTTTCATTCCTCTTTATTCCCTTTCATTTTGTTGTACATTGGATAAAACAAGGTCGAAGTCAAGATAACACTTTTATTTCACCTAACTTATCAGAGACTCTTAGACACCATGCTTTCTAATTTTTATTTATTATAAACCAAATCCACCATGTTCAAATGAAATTCATCTTTATCACACATTTTTATTTTTCCAAATCCACATAGAGGAAGAATAGAAAAATCCATCAAGAAAGTTAAAATCCAAATCATTTGAAATAAAAGGCAATGATATACAAAAGATAATATATAAAAGTCAAAAGTCAAAATCACACCAAAATACATGATTTCAAGCATATTTCTGATCTCCAATTGAATCTCAAACTTCACAATTGGCTTCATGATAGAGCTAAGGTCCATTAAGGTGTGATAGGATAATATATTGGAATAGGATAATTCAAAAAAATATATTGTGTTTCCTACTTTATCATACAAATACCCAATCTTTGCATTAGATTGATGGCTCTATAAGTGGTCATAATGAATGAGGAACATGTTATGGAAAGGTAGGTCAATTTTAATATTCATGAATATAACATTCATGGGATGATTTACCTACTTCATTTATTGATCTAAGACTTGTGTGGCTAAGAAAACTTATTTAGAGTCCTTAAGGTTGAAATTCCTCTTATTTTGACAAACCTAATTTGAGTGTCTTGACTTTGATAAGGAGTTCCTCTACCTAGGTTTTTACTTCATTCTTCCATCCACCCATTTCATTTTTCCCCTTGACAAGAAAGTGTGATTATAAATATGTTCTCCCTTATTATATATTCCATCTTATTCACATCTTAAAAACATTCTAGCACTAATTTATTTCAATTTAATATATCTTTAGAAACAAAGAATATGTTTATGTGACTATGGATTATTTTTTTACCATGACTCTACATCTCTAGCATCACTTTGACTTATTTTTCCATTTTTTAATTATTTTTCTACTATTTTTGTGGACACCTAAATCCATTTATACTTTCATATACTTTTTCCATTGTTGTGTGAGTTTGGGTTGTTACTTCTCACTCACCAATTTTTTTTTCCCTTTTATGTACCTTTTTTAATTAGTGATTGAGTAAGGATTGATACTTCTCACTCATCAATGTTATCTAACCATTTTTCTTGCCCATATTTGTTTAAGTAAGGATTGTTATTTTCGACATGAATCCTTTGTTTGACTTGGTGAGTTTGCCTTTCTTACTTAAGGTTTACTTGTTTGAGTTTTTCAATCTTTAGTACCCTTGGATTTTTTGTTATCTATTTTACTCTAAATTTTGACTTGGTCATTTGGTACAACATATCATTTTTCACCAAAACTTTCCAAATTTCCATGTACATCCCATTCACATAAGCATTAGTTATCTTGTATTTCCTACATTTGTTTATTTTTGCTCTTTAGTTTTGTATCCTTAGGCTTTTCTAATGTAGTCTTTACACCCCCATGATCAAAACTAAAAACACAAAATACAACCATCCAATGATAAAGGTAAGTCAAAGTATGCATTCCTTTTATTTTCAATTTTTTCCCTTATAGTCATTTAATTTCATTTAATTTTTATTTAAAATATTGTTATTTTTAGCTTCAGTTTTACTTTTTGTTATGTTATTTATCAATCACCATCCCCTATCTCACCTGAGTGACACACTATGAGATTTAATTGGTTCAGATGTATACACATAATATTTTAAAACTTTATCAATTACTAATGTTTTCTCTCTTGTAAAAACCCATAAATTCTCAATTTCTCTAAGTTCATGCCTTAAAGGGTGCACTAGGAAAGGGGTGCATAGACCATTGGTGATTTGAAATATTTTTGTCCTTTACTACCACATGTTATTAGTCTAACCATCTCCTAAAAACATTTTCCTTGCCTCCTATTTTCACCCACTTCTATTAAATTTTTTCCTTCATTATCCCTTCCCTAGTCTAAAATTCTTTTTGGTGATTTATGTTACACTTTTTACCTCCTTGACATTTTAATCTAATTGATAAAACTTATTTAAGGTCTATATCAGCCCCTAGCCAACCTAGAACATGATCTAATTTGATTTTGTCAATAACAATGCAAGGTCAATAGGGATGACCTTGTCATCCTAAAATTTTAGAAAGGATTAGGGTTAGATACACCTATATAAACACATTCATTTTCCATTCTTAGAAATACATCAATAGTTATTTATTCATTCACACTTCTTTTCAATCTATGCTACCACCACTCTACTTAATGAGTATTAGCTTAGGGTTTCTTCTTGGAAAAAATCTTGTCTTATGGTAAATATTGAGTCTTGATAGGTTCATCTTCAAGGTAAGTATCTCTAACTTTTCTCTTCAATTTAATAGCTAGAAATAGTAGAAGTAATGGTTTTGGAATATATAAATCTCTCCATACATTAAGGTTTTACCTATATAAGCTTAATTATTATTTTTTAATGAATGTTTAATTTTATGTTTACTAACCCCCATTTTGTGCCATAATAGTTTGTAATCACTAGAATTGCTATTAGTTTAGTGATTATAAAGTCAGAGGACTTAGTTAGGGTTATTGCATAGTTTCTCTTGACTAGAGGCTTTAAACCCTCTCTAGTGAATTTATTGTGGTAATAGATCCCTTGTCTAGGTCTAGTCGATCCATGTTGGTCATGAACCGAAATATCTAATGTATCCATATTTAGAAGTGTAATTAGGATTTATATTATTTGATCTAGGATTGATTTATAGATTAGTTGCATTTCCCATTACATATAATTAGTACCTCAATATTTAATGGGATATAGAACAAGTCATGTTATTTCATGATATATCTATATATTGATGCACCTTTATATAGTTGTAACACCTTGGTATATTGAGTTATAATATCTTACATAATGGAATGTGCATTAGTCAATATTGGAAATGTAATGTGCCTAACCATCCTAGATGGGATAAAGGTTAATAGTGTATGAATAAGAGTATAATGTGATGCCCCTATATTATGGGTATATGTCACATAGGTTAAAAAATATGTAGGTGTGGGAATATTACTAGTATCAGTGGTTTGAATACTAGATGTAGAGGAACTAGATTGAAATTATTAGATAACAATAGTAAATGAATATTTTGAGGTACTTTGCATGTGTCAATATTATCTTGTTTTGATACCTTAGATTTTAGGATCAATCTAAAAAATCCTTATAGGTATTCAAGATCTTAATGAAGCTCTTCACAAAATTTGTATAAGACTTTAAATTGGTCATGGTCAACCATATTATGCCCATTAGGATAAATTATATATAGGCCTTCAAAAGTTTATTTATTACTATGATCATTTAGATAATCTTTATTTCATGTTTCAATGGAGGCATATCAACTTAATCATCTACTTACACATATTCTTGAATAATAGCATCATCAAAAGAAGAATAAACATTCATTGAATCCATTTTAATTGTACTAATAGGAGAATTAGTATGATCCATATGTATCATACTTAATCTAAAAACTAATCTTAGATGTAAAAGGGAGATATATTTCTTGGATGGGATAAGATGGGATCCTACAATGATGGAAAATATTAATTTTATTTTTTATGAAAAGATTAGGAAATTATATCTAAAATCATAAGAAAAATAATTTGAATGACTATAATGATGAAAACTTAATGGAAGACATAATGTTTTTCTCTATTTGATATGTGTATGGGTTCAAAAATGTGTTTTACCTATTTTAGAGTAATGGATTAGATTAGTATAACTAAGAAATAACTCTAAAATAAAATTTAAATTAATAGATATGACATTCAAGCATAAAATTTTAATGTAAATGATTTATAATTATTCTCCTAATATAATTAGGGCATGTGATAAATATGGAATGTACTAAATAAAAAATGATACTTAGCTTATATGTTTGATTGTGTGAATGTGACTATGTGCTAGATATGTAAAATAGGGTCAATCACACATGTGATATTTTCATTTGGGAACTAGTCTACTACTTGTGATGGATTTGTTTCTACATGGATTAGGTTAGTATTAGAGGTAGATACTATCCTACTAGTAAAA
>JARHVA010007281.1:470000-575000 GCA_037957365.1 Torreya grandis | reverse complement strand
CCCAAATCTATTGGAAGAAAACTATCTACTAAGAGGGGGGTGAATCTATATATTGACTTAGTCCTTTAAAAAAAATTAATTCAGACTAAAAATATATGCAGAGATCACATACACATAAATATGCATAACACTAGATATTATGTGGAAAACCCAATATGGAAAAACCACCATGATAATAGGTATGAGAATCTACTATTATAATCCAACCTCACAATCAAGAACATCACATGTTATAATGTTTAAGGGCACCAACCATAAGGAGACACCAATCCCTTAATTTAAGAGAACCTACTCTAAAGAAACACTTATTCCATGGCTAAGCACAAACTCAGTTTATCTAATGGAAACTAGAAATTAAACTGATGGAGATACAAGTCTAGATTATAATATTGATTCATAAATGAATCTAATTCCAGTTATTTGTTACAAGTCTATCTTTTAACTATTCAAACTCTGCTCTTCATATCTCTCTTCTTCTTCACTCTGGCCCACTTCCTTTATGTCTTTATATTTTTTATTTGGCATAATTCAACCACTTCAATAGCTCTCTCTCTCTCTCTCTCTCTCTCTCCTCTCTCTCTCTCTCTCTCTCTCTCTCTCTCTCTCTCTCTCTCTCTCTCTCTCTCTCTCTCTCTCTCTCTCTCTCTCTCTCTCTCTCTCTATCTATCTATCTCTCTCTAAATTCAAATATATGTAGTAGAAACATCTTGTATCCTAGATGACACATATATATAATCATATGAGCTAGGGTTAGTACCTTCTTGATGTTCACACTTGGTCTATAACACATCATGCCAATTCTAGAATCAATTCATATTTTTAAATATCATGTTTCTTGTATCTGGAATTCATGCTCTACCATAATGATTCTTTGTCTCATTACTATATTTAGCATATACTAGGTTATGTTTCTGATGCACATGCCATATTACACAAATTTGATCAATCACATTAATCTATTTTGTTATATGTGTTGTATTTTATAGATTACCTATATGTTCCTCCACTTGGCCATTATGTGAACAAACCTTTGAATACTGACCACTGATGTTATGTTTCATGCCATGATTTAATGATCCTTATTAAATTTTCTCAACTTTAAAATGTGTCTATTAGATCAAGTTCTGATAGGCTCAAGTGCTATGTTGGATCCTTGTACGATTTTGAGTTTTAATGTTCTAAATTTAAAACACATCCACTAGATATTTTAATCTAAGATCCCATGTGTCAATAGATATTCAAATTTTCACAAATTTTATCTTTGCTTATCATTAAACTTTAAGCTCTTAATCTCATCTCACTACTTCTTGAGTCTTTGTAATGAATACAATACATCGATCTTATCAAAATATATTAGTATTTATCTCACCTGTATCTCATTACACAAATAAATTTATCCCATTGATTCCACTCACTCAATTATATCTTCATTTCTTGATCACCCACTCACCATTCAATCTTTTGACATGCTCAATCTTTATATTTGACAAGCTCCTATGAATGTGACACTTGGCATCCTTGCATTCCTTATACACATTTCATGTCAATTCTTATTATTGTGGCACTTGGAACTAATGCATTTACTCATAAGTTCCCTTGAAAAATTGAATTTGATCCACTTTATTGGATCTTCAATGTATGATTAAGTGCTAACCATTGATAAAATTGGGACAAATCTTAAGTCGAGGACTTAGGAAATATAAAGTCTTAGAACATTTCTTGAGCTCGTAATTACTAGATCGAAGGGGCTAGTTGCACAATGATGAGGAAGAATTAAGTTATAACATAAGTAAATGGTTTATATCTATAGTCAATCAACATAATAATAGAGCATGCCTATGAACACCATGGTTTAAACCCTTAGGGTTTAATTGAGAAACCCTATAATGTCTAAGAGCAAAGATAAATCAATTTATAGCTCATTTTTTCTCAACTAAACTTGTATACCATATATTTAATATTCTATTGAAAAACCCATAATATATCTTCTATTAATTGATCTTCAAGTGGTCTAGAAATGGTCTATGCCAAATCATGACAAATTTGCACTGTGCAACCTTAAAACATGTTCTCTCCATCAATCTTACCTAATCATCTAATATCAAGGACATACATAATTCCCATTTTGACATCAATGAAAATCATATGTCCAAAAATCTACCCCTTTGTCATTGATGGCAAATTAAATGCTTTGATCTTATAATACTTTGTTCCTTCTCTAGCATTGTTTGCATTGGCTTCTGATGAACTTGAGTTGAATGGATTTTGCTGAAATTGAGATGAAACTGTCCATACCAAACTTGGTCCCTCTTAGGAAATATAACATTTTCTTAAACACAAATTAGACACATGATTTATTCTTTCAAAATTTTATAGAGAGCATTTTCACTTTTTCTCCCTCTTTGACATCAATGACAAAGGGACTCCAACTTTCTCACAGTTTATCCAAATTTTTCTCCCTCTTTATTAGATAGAAGAGTTTGTCCAAGAATATGTAACCATCAAATCATTATAAATTTACAAAAATATACATATCTTAATTTACTTTTCTATATTCTTCTAGGGATTAAAAATACTTGTATGATAATCCCCCTAGATGCATGCCCTATCACTAGGATCTAGTGATGTGATGTAGGATCCACCACTCCCAATTTATGTCTTAGATACTAAACTTGTTTCTTGGGAAGAGTTTTGGTGAGTATGTCTACAACTTGATCCTGAGTTGGCACATACTCTATTATGACCTCTTGATTGTAACCTTTTCTCTTAAAAAGTGATGATTGATATATGATTAATTCTAGAATGCATCACTAGATTCTTTGATATGTTAATAGAACTTGAATTGTCACAAGGAATATAGATAGGTGATATATAATCTACCTTGAATTATTAGAGTATTTTATTCATCCACAAGACTTGAGTGAAACATGATAATAATAAAACATACTCTACTTTTGTTGTAGAAAGAGTAACTGACTATTAATTTTTTATCAACCATGAAACAAGTTTATTTCCAAGGAAAAATGCACCACCACTAGTGTTTCTTCTATCATCCACACTTCCTACCCAATCAACATTTGTATATGTATTCAAAGTGAAATATTCACTTTTACAATACCATAGGTCATATTCAATTATTCTATTAATATATCTAAACATTATTTTCACTGCATGGACATGTGATTCTTTAGGAGCAACTTGAAATCTTACAACCATGCACATTGTTTGCTTGATATCAGGTCTTGATGTAGTTAGGTATAACAATCTACCTATCATTAATATGTACATAGTATGATTTGCATTAAGGGACTCATATTTTTTTCTCAACTTACATCCAATTATCATGGGAGTACTTAGTAGTTTATTATCTTCCATTCAAAAATTATTCAGCATTTCCTTAGCATACATGGTTTGAGATATAAATATACCTTCATCAATTTGTGTTATCTTTAGACCTAGGAAGAAAGAAATTTATCTAATAATAGACATCTCAAACTCATTTCCATTTGAGTAGCAAATTCTATGCACATTTTATTGTTTATACCACCAAAAATGATATCATCTACATAAACAACAACAATCAACATATGCTCACCTTCTAATTTAAAGTATAGATTATTATCTGCACATCCTTTATTGAATCCTTGTTATTTTAGGTACTAGTCTAATATTGATTACCATGCTCTATGTGCCTCTTTTAGATCATACATGGCTTTTTTTAGTCTATACATATAGGCTTATTCATCTGATAGCTTAAAACCTTCAGGTTGTTCTATGTAGACTTCATCTTCTAGGTTCCCATTCAAGAAAGTAGAATTAACATCCATTTGATAGAATTTGAATTTCTTGTAAACATATAATTCTAGAAATATTCATATAGATTCCAATCTAGAAACTAGAGCAAATGTATTTTCAAAATCTATGTTTTTAACTTGTGCATATGCTTGGCACACCAATCTTGCCTTATTCCATATAATAATTCCATCCTCATTGAGCTTTTTTCTAAAGACCCATTTTTTACATATTACATTCTTGTTTGAAGGTCTTGGAACTAATTCCCAAGTTTTGTTCTTTCTAATTTGGCTTAGTTCTTCTTCCATGTATTTTATCCAATTATCATCATTGTTATCTTTGACATAGCTCTTAGGCTCAATTTTAGACATTAGAGAAAAACTTACTTGATCTTTATTCATTTAAACTCTTATCCTTGTTTGAACTCCATTTTTATTTCCAATGATCTTATGTATAGGATGATTTTTTGAACAAATATTATAGGTTCCTTTTCATTTACTTCATTATACTCTACATTAGCTATTTCATCTTCATAATCTGATTCTTCATTATAGATTTGTCTATTAGGTTTGACATGTTTCAAGCCTTCTTCAACCTTGACATTGATGCTCTCTACAATATTGTGTAGCCATTTGTTATAGCATATATAGGCTTTGCTTTGGATGGAATAACCAAGAAATATTCCTTCATCACATTTTGATTTAAATCTTCCCAATTTGTATTTTTATCCTAATGTGGCATTTGCTACCAAAAAATCTAAAATACTTAATAGAGATAGGTTTCCCATACCATAATTCATAGGGAGTTTTATCATTGTCTACCCCAATTGAAATCTATCCGAGATATATATTGTTGTTTGTACTAATTCTCTCTAGTATCCATCAGGTAACTTGGCCTCTTTTAGCATTATTCAAGTCATCTCCTTGACTGTCATATTATTTCTTTCAACAACTCCTAGTTCTCCTTCTACTTTGAAGTTGTTATATAGGTTAGCAGATGTACTTGTTATGGAACTTTTTCCTTTTTCATAACCAAGACCAGATCTCTCTTTTGAAGGCTTTTGAGAGTTGGTTAACTCATTAAGAATTAATAAACCTCCTTTTAGATTTAGAAATTTTTCTAATTGTTCTTTAAATTTCTCAAGTTATTTTCTCAAATCAACTGTTTCCTCTTCTAACTTCATGGACTCATTCGATTTATATTGTAGTTCAAGTTTGATTACATCTTCTATTCTTTTGGCCTCTTAAAATTGTGTATTTAGGCTAACCACCATCTAATCAGATTTTTCAAGAATTTTGGACACTTTTTCAATCTCCTTTTGTCCAATTTTCTTCTATTTTGAGTTCTATTTTATCAACTTGTCAATTTCATCTAGAGCATAGATGAGTTCACATTCTAGATCCACTTCTCCTTATTCTTCATCCGAGTCTTCAAATTCTTCTTGATCCATAAAATCTGATCCTAATGTCATGAATATGACTTCCTTTTACCTAACCACAAAGGGATAATAATGGTCATCATCAAAACTATCACAATCATCCAATTAATCAATGTCTTCTTTTGTGTATGTATCTTTCTTATTTTTGAAGAAGCTCTTCTTAGAATAGTGGGGTGTCATATTTCTACTATCATTTTCTTACTTAGAGTTATCCGTTTTGTTATAAGGTTATTTAACATCCAAATGTCTTACCTGACTATAGCTAAAGAATTTAAAGGGTAACTTACATTTGTACTTTATAGATCCTCTTCTTAATATTTTGACAAAGTTATCTTCTTCTTTATCAGTCACCTCAGATCCAACTATAGGTGCTTCTACCTTTACTAGTTTGGATGGTTTGAATATATCTTCTCTCTTAAAAGTATTTATTTCTCTCATTCTCATCTCATAGGATGTGAATGTTCCATGAAAGTCATCAATAGTGAGTTTATCTAGATCTCTTGCTTCCTTTATTACAGAGATTTTTACGTGATACCTTGATGGTAGAGATCTTAGGAACTTTTTGACAATGACCAAATCTTTCATCTCTTCTCCAAGGCCTCTGATTGATCAACTATTTCATCTACTTTGAGGAGGTGGTCTACAATTTTCTCTTACAAACTTACCTTTGAGTTTTTATAGCTTAGCCTACTTTACCTTGTCATCACCTTCATATATAATCTTTAATTTGTTCTATATATCTTATGAATTTTTACAATGCATCACTTTGACAAAATCTAAATTAAACAATCCACATAGAATATCACTCTTAGCCTTAGAATTGCTATCATATGCTTTCTTCATAGCTTGAGCAGTAGTTATAGTAGGAGATGTATATACATTTATAGTAGACATCCATACATCAAACCATAAGAAGATAAATATGTTTCCATTGTAATGCTCCAAAATTCATAGTTTGATCAATTAAAGAGAGGTGCTTTGTTTGAGGAAGAGCCTTCTTGACTAGCCACTTATGTTCATCACCCAAGATCTAACTGAGTTGATTACTATTCTTATAAGGAACCAAGGCTCTGATACCAATTTTTGGAACACAATTATATAATTAAAGGGGGGGTGAATTAGTGTATTGACTAAATCAATCCTTTTAAAAAAATTAATGCAGACTAAAAATATATGCAGAGATCACATACACACAAATATGTTTAACACTAGATATATTATGAAAACCCAATATGGAAACACCACCATGAGAATAAATACTAAAATCTACTATTATAATATATCTTCACAATCAATAACCTCATGATTTATAATGTTTAAAGGAAATAACCTTAAGGAGACACCAATCCCATAATTTAAGAGCACCTACTCTAAGGAAGCACCACCTCCCTAACTAAGCACCAACTTAGTTTATCTGATGGCACCTACCAATCAAATTGATGTGAATATAACTCCATATTACAATATTTATTCATAATGAATCCAATTACAATTCTTTTTAACAAGTCTATTTTGTAACAACTCAAACTCTGTTGTTCATCTCTCTCTTCTCTTTCACTCTACTCCACTTCCTTTATGTTTATATTTTCTATTTGACATAATTTAACCACTTCAATAGATCTCTCTCTCTCTCTCTCTCTCTATATATATATATATATATATATATATATATATACATATATATATATATATATACATATATATATATATACATATATATATACATATACATATATATATATATATACATATATATATATATATACACATATATATATACATATATATATATGTGTGTGTGTGTGTGTGTGTGTATTCAACTCTATTCAATAGCAACAACTTGTATCCTAGATGGCATATATAAGCATTTAATCTACGTTTTGTATCTTTTCTATATTCACACTTGGTCTATAACACATCATGCCAATTTTATACTTGGTTAATATTTCTTAATCAAGTCTCCCACATCTTGATTTCATGATTCAACATCATGATTCTTTATCTCATTGCTATATTTAGAATTTACTAGGCTCTAGTTTATATGCACATGCCATATTACACAAATTTTATCAATCACAATAATCTATGTTGTTGCCTATGTCACATTTTATAACTTCCCTACATGTTCTTCCACTTGACCATTTTGGTGAACAAACCTTTGAATATTGATCATTGATCTTAAGTTTCATGCCATGATCTCATAATCCTTATTTAATTTTATTAACTATAAAATGCATCCATTAGATCAAGTTTTGATAGGCTCACACACTCCATTGGATCCTTATATGCTTTCAAGATTTAATTTTTCAAATTTAAAACACATCCATTGGATCTTTTGATATGAGTTCCCACATACCATTAGATATTCAAATTTTCATGAACTTTATCTTTACTTGTCATTAAACATCAAGATCTTAATTTCATCTCATTTCTTCCTAAGTATTTGGAATGAATATGCTCTGTTGATCTCATCAAACTACCTCAATATTTATCTTTCCTCTATCTCGTTAAACATCAAGCACTTTATTCCATTAAGTCCACTCACTCCTTTAGATATTTATTACACAATCACCTACTCATTATTTGATATTTTGACAAGATCAAACTTTATAACTGACAAGCTCTCATGAATGTGACACTTGGCATCCTCACATGACATTTTCACATTTGTTGTTGATTTTTGCTATTGTGACACTTGGCACTAGCATGCTTACTCACAGGTGCTTTTGAAAAATTGACTTGTCTTCACTTCATTGAACCTTTAATGTATGATTAAGTGATAACCATTGATTGAGTTGGGATGAATCTTAAGTTGAGGACATAATAATTATAAAGTCTTAGAACATTGCTTGAGTCGGTAAGTACTAGGTCAAAATTTACAATAATGAAGAAGACTTAAGTTATAACTTAAGTAATTAGATCCTATTTATAGCTAGTCAACATAAAATAGAATGTGCCTATGAATTTCATGGCTTAAATCCTTAGTGTTTAATTGAGAATCCTTTTAATGTCTGAGACTAAAGATAAATCAATTTTGAACTAATTTCTTCTCAACTAAACATGTAGACCATATATTTAAGATGCTTTTAAAAAATGCATAATAGATATTCTATTAATTAATTTTAAAGTGGTCCATAAATGGTCTCTATAAAAGCATGATAAATTTTTACTATGAAACTTTAAAACATGCTCTTCTCTTCATCAATCCTACCTTATCGTCTAATTTTAATGACATCCATAATGCCACTTTTCTCATGACTGACATTCAAATGGCCAACAAACTCTACCTCTAATGTTTTATTATTTTCAACATGTTTTTTAATCAGGTAAAGGGGGATTTTTTTAACTAGGGTTCCTAGATCCTAGGAGAAGTACAAACACAAAATATTAATAGTTTAACCTAGATCAACCAAGAAATAAGACCAACGAGGATTAGAAATAGCCCAGAAACAAATAAATGTCTATGAAAGAACTAGTCTAAATTTAAGCTACCAGAAACATCCTCCCAACAAGATTTCATATTTTTGAAGTTCATATCAATTTGAAGAAATAATTTATCTTAGTCCACACCATACTAAGATCAACTACTCTATCCCTTCTTACCCTTCCCTTTTCTAGTTACATTGGGCTCAAAATCTCACTGAGGTGAACTCATTAGTTTTCAATGCTCTATATGCCCTTATAAATTATTGTTTTGTTATAATTAAATTAAATATATATTTTATTACAAATATTCTCATTTTCTTTCTCTAACAGCTCCACCCTAAAAGCTAAACTCTGAATTTGGTGGTTTTCCTCCATAATTGAGAATATTTGAATCATTCTTGCATTTTCCTATTGCAGTACATTAACCTTGCCCTTTAGCTCTATGATATCTCATATGAACCACCGCATGATAGATTTTTGGAGGTTGATATCTTCCAATTTCTTTTCTAATCTTTCCTAACCACTGAGAGAGGTAACCAAATTACTAAACACCTCATTTTAATCCTTCTGCTTCTAAAAAGTCTCCCCTTTCTCCATGAGAGTATAAATAGGATACCCGGTCACCTTATCAGACGTAACTATATTTTGATCTAGTTTTTTTCCCTGCTCTACTTCCTTAACACTCTCCCTAGGTTCCTCACTTACCTCTTCAAGATCAATAAAATCCCTTTCTCCCCTATTATTGCATGAATCCTAAAGACCCTAGTTCTCATGTTTCCCCTGGTTGGTCCCTACAAGCTTCAATGCATTTCAAATTCTTTTCTTATTATTACCCTACTACTTTTTTATCTTTTCATCATCTGTATCACTAATAGTTTCCATGTGTTTATTATTTTTCACAAAAACCCTACTCGGACTTGTAGGATACTTTATCCATGCTTTCTTAATTTTTATGATATCAATAGGCCCCTCTTTTAACTTTTCTTTATGGGTATGTGATATTTCAAGATTGATACAATTCATGCCCTTAAAATACTTGAATATTAGATAGATCACTCCCTCATCTCTAGGTGTAGAGTAGTTTCCGTGTTTAAATTTCAAGATAGACACCTCCATAGTTTGCATGATAAAAAAAGGGAGACAAAAGGGCACACCATGCCTAATGTAATTTGACATTATAAAGAGGGACCATATAACTATATTGTACCTAAAATCCAAGGTGAGGAACTACATTAGATGAAATTCTAACTCTATAAAAGGCCTAGGTAAGTATTCCCTATCAAATCCATTATGCAGTTGTTCCAATTGTTCACCTTCCTCTAGAAATGTCTCATTGTCTAGTTTGAAATCCCTCAACATATAATAACTCTTCATATCAACAATCACCAGTCTCGTCACATGATAAATGAGTTATTTATTAATGTTAAGTCACTTTGTTTATTGACATTGTTCTATCCTCCTATGCTTTCATAAAAAATATTGACAAATGTCTGTCAAAACCTTTAATCTTCTCCATATAATCTGCAAAGCCACCCACTTGTAGAGCTACCTAGACTCTTTCATTTTTCCTAACTTTAGGGAATAATTTTGGTTCAATTTTATTTGGTAGTCCCGTATTAATTTCCTCACAACCACACCAACTATCCCTATTATCTAAATTCACCCTAATGAACCAAGAGGAACTACAATTAAATGTTGTGCTTTGGCCATCTAAGAGATGTTTTGGGGCATCTACAAGCTTCCCCTTCAAACCCCTAAAAATTAAAACAAATTATATGACTCCCCTACTCACCTTAGAACCAATAAAGACTTCTCCAGGAATTATAGGATTTGCCCATATGCATGGGATTAATAACATTAATATTTCCTTTATCTTTAACCTTAAGTAACAACTCCCTAGGGAGATCCTCATGATGCATCTCCAAGTTATAAAACCCAGATTATTTAATCCTTTGTTGGTGAACCACTTAGCTATTCCATTCCCTTAGCTATGGGTATGTTGGATGATAAACTACTGAAAAGAGTGTACTATGACTATAGCTTCATCTATAACATTATTGATAGACTAGCTAATGATATTTTTTCTAGATAAATAGCTCACAATGTTTAGAAAGTCTCCCTCCCCCAATAAATTTTATATAATCAATTTCATAAGTAATTTGATCCCCCATAATGATACCAAAGCTTTTTCCTAGTGATTTAACCTCACCCCATGTCTCCTATATAAGAAATACTAAATTTTCCCTTATGATCTCTAATAATTCCACCTCTCCCCACTACCCAAGATTTATTTTCAAAGCTCCATAAAAATTGAGCTTCATCTAGCCCTCAAGGGGAGATTTAAACTTCATTCTTTTCTTAATTTGATCTTTAGGATCTAGTTTACCTAATTTAGAGGAATCTATTTACCAATTAAGAGTGTAGATTTGCTCAAAATATGGCAAGTTTTAACCTTTTTCATTATGGATAGAGCTATAATTTTCTTCAATCAAATTATAAATTATTGTTGATATTACTTTTCTATTATATCCCTTCCCCCTAAGAATTATATTATTCTATTCTCCCTAGATCCCCCAGATTATATAAGGTAGATTAAAATTCCAAATCTTCTTGAGGTGGACATTTTGGAATGGGCATATCTAATACTACCATACTTCCATTAGGGAGGCTGATTACACCCATAAAACATTGAATTTGTCAAAGAAATGACTGTAAATCTTATGAGTGAAGGAGCAACTAAACAACAAATGAAATATTGATTCAATGTCCTCTTCACATAACACACATCTATTGATAATAATGAATCATCTATTACTAATATTATTAATTTTTATAATTCTATTTTTAATCACCACCCATAAGAAAAAACTTATATTTAGAGTAAGAAAATTATCCCAAATACTCTCCCAACATACATTAAGATCAAGTTCTTAAGCAAGCAAATCCTATCTTGATTTGAATTTGTATGGGCCAGTGAATGAGTCCATCCATACCAATTAGTATTTTATAATAACCCATAGGAAAATTTTGCAACAAATTGTTCAAGCCAGCTATCTTTAGAGTGTCTTCTTGGTTTAAGTTATCCAATCTCAAAATTTTCCATCTTTTAATTCCATCTAGCTCTTGTCAATAGTTTGCCACCTTATAACCATATTTCTAGCACATGTTTTCTTGAAAATGGAAAACTATATTTCTTTGATAAAGTGGTGTATCATAACTCCATTTGTCTCTCCAAAATTTAACCCTATGTCTATTTCCTATTTTCCATTTAAAACTTGTAATTAATAATTCCTTATTACAGTTAAGAAATTCTAGATATGTGAGCCCCTCACAAATTATTCCTCAGTTAGTATATAGATAAAATCTATCTATTACATGTATTGAAAAGATAAAATTTTACCCTAGACTAAGCTTGTTGTGATGAATCTCCAAATAAATTTAGTAATGAGGGATTTATTAATCAATAACATTTTTTTATACCAAGACTGCTAACCCTTTTCTTAGAAGAAACTTTACTCCAAGCCATGAGATGAAATTTGGTTTTTCTTTTATTCTAACCCAAAGGAAATTTTGTTGAATCTTAATTAATTTATCCTCTATTCCTTTAATCAGATTTAATAATGAAAGGATATATATCAGGAGGCTTTGTAAAACACTCTTAATCAACACTACCTTGCCAACCTAAGATAGAAATTAACTTTCCATCTTGAGAGGTTATTTTGGAATCTCTCTATCAAAGGATTCTAGGCTACCACCTAAAGTTAATTTCTAAAAAGAGGCATTCCTAGGTAAGAGTAAGGGAGTTCCTTGATTTGGCACCTTGGAAGAGTAGCTATCCTAGATTGTTTAGCTACTAAAGTGTTAAAAAATTACATAAACCTCTTATCAAAATTAATTTTATAATTAGATGACTTTTCATACATCACCAAAATATTTTTAATTGTTATTGATTATTGCATAAATGTTTTGGATAATAAAATAGTGTCATCTATAAATTGATGGTATGTCATCAGGTCTACATGTCTCACTCATTTTTTACTTTTGAAGAACCTTTGATCCACCTGATTGACCAACATATAAAACATGAAAGTGGTTATACAATTTCTAATAATTGTCTTGAATTTATCACTAAAACCAAATTTAACCATAACTCTATCCATAAAACTCTAGTCCAATCTATCATAAGCCTTGGCCATATCAAGTTTAAAAACCATAGTTTCCCTTTGAATTTTTTCCATTGAGTGAATGGATTCATGAACCATAGTAACTCCATATTTAATTTTTTTTCCCAATGTAAAAGCTCCCTACTAATATTGGATAATGTTTTCCATGTTGATTTACATCCTTAGAGCAATAACCTTGGTAATAATCTTACACAAGATAATAGAATGGAAATATTAAAAATTAACATCCCTTTTCTTCTAAGGGATAATCACTAAGAATGTATGATTGAATTATCTAAGTATCTATTCAGATTCAAGGAACTCATTCACTACTAAAACCACATCAACCCCAATAATTTCCCAATTTTTTTGAAAAGATATGTTGGTATTCCATTCAGTCTCGGAACCTTGTCTAGATTTATCCTAGAGAGCATAAATTTCATATCCACATTTGAGGTTATAGTTGTAAGCATATCATTGTCATCCTGGTTAATCAATTCAAAAATCCCATATAAAAATTCATGTTCATAACCAATATTCTTCTTGAAATCATTTTTATACAAATTCTTGTAAAATAAAACACTTGCTTGGTTAATCTCATTAGCATTAGAAGAAATTTGTCCCTCGTTATTGATTATTTCCTTGATAGCATTATGTTTTTTGTGCTTTAAGGTTGACAAATTAAAAATTTAGGTATTTCTATCACCCTCTTTAAGCCAAATGTTTTTATATTTTTACCTCCATAGAGATTCTTCTCTAGCTACAATAGTGTGATAATTACAAAGAAACTATTTTTCTCTATTTTGAATCTATAAATCATACCCCATATCTTCAATTTCATCTTCAATATTCAAAATATCCTCTTTAAGGGATGTTTTTTTTTCAATTAAGCATTCCCAAAGACTTGTTTATTCCATTATTTGATCTTAATTTTTACCTTTTTGAAATTCTCTACCAGATTCAACATAGTTGAACCATTACCATTCTTATTCCACCACTCTAAAATTATCCCCTAGATGTCAAGGTCTGTGAACCACATATATTCCATACATAAAGTATACCTATTCTCTTTGTCCTTATGATCTAATATATTCAATTCCAATGGAGAATGGTCTAAGCCAATCTTGAAAAGAGTTTTAAAAGACATATCCTTGAATTATAACCACTCTAAAGAGATAAAGACTCTATCCAATCTACATTGGATAAGATTTTCATTGAGCCTCTGATTAGTCTAGGTATATTTAAATCCTCTAAGTTCTAAATGCATAAAACATATATCAGAAATCAAAGAAGAAAAATATTCCATGTTATCCATAAAAACCAGATTTCCTCTTTTCTTATCTCCTAAATGAAAAGGCGACTTAAAATCTTCTACCAAAATCCAAGGAATATCTTTCTAATTATTTCTAAAAAATATAATATCCTCCCACAATTTTTAATGCACATCGCTAGTATTGGGAGCATATATATTGGAAAAAATATAGTAATTTTTATCAATAATTTCTATAAATAGAACTATTACATGATGTTGAGTCTTGAGGATGGGTTCACCCATTATAAATTTAGGATACTAAATAGTTATCAGCCCTCCTAAATATCCACACACACTAATGCAAACCACTTTAACTTCACTCCAGTATAATGTTTTATGATTAAAAAACAATTTTTCCTCTATCTTTGATTCTTGAATGGCCAAGACAATAGCTTTATTAGTCTTTAAAAAATACCTAAGACATATTTGCTTTCTTGTAAAATGCACCCCTTAGATTTTCTAAGAAAGAATCAACATGACTAACTACTAGGAGAAAACAAACCTCCTTTAAAAGAAAGGTTTTTTTGAAATCCATTTTCTATCTCTTCTTGAGTATATTTAATGAAATTTTCATTTTTAGATGATTTTCCTACTTTGGGCTTAGTTTTAAAGGCTAGGCCCTTAGTACCTCTTCTTATAACCATTAATGATGACACTTTTGCCTTATCTTATTATTATGTGTGATAATTTCTTACTGTGCATACCTAACCTCCTCATTGCTTAAGGCCAATGGAAAATCATCATTCTATGAGAGACCTTCTACACAAATCCCTTTATCTATTAAATCTTTCCTTTTTACCTCCTGATCTAGTATTTAAAATTTATTATAGGTCTAAATATTTAAATTTTGAGAGCCTTGTATTTTCATAGTGTTAATTTGATGAATGACTTTGTCCACCTCCAGATCTTCACATTTCATATCTTCCTACTTCAATATTTCAACCAATGAATATTGTTATGTATGTTTCTAATTTTCTCCTATGTTTGCCATTATTTTTTCTCCCATTTTTGGTATGTAGTTAGGTTTTGAGTCATTCTATTTAGTCACTTATATCTATACCTTATCTCCTTCCCCCTAGTCCAAAATGGCTTAAACTGCATCTAATTTAAGGGGAGCTACCAAACCTAGGACTGAGGACTAGATTTAATATCTTTTCAAATGAGACACCTTTTATTTTTCATGTTGCTAAGTTAGGACCTGTAAAACACACCTTTTATGAGTGACCTAGTTTGTGCCACTTATCACATGATAGAGATGAGTTTTCAGACTCTATTTTTTGTGATCTTACTAGTTAGGACCATTTTTATACCAACTATGTCGACCATGCCTACTAGACACATCTCAGCATGAGGTAATCTTTGGAATGGTTGTTCTCATTATATACCCTTTGGTTCTAGTTATAGGAGTCTTTAAGGATCCCATGATAGCTGATAGGTAGTTGTATGGCATAGATCTTCAAAGGACATCCCTTAAAAAACTTGTACATGGTATCTCAAAAGACATGGGTGATGGAAAAGTGGAGAAGGTGGGATAACAACCCACTAATGAAAGCTTAGCATATAGAATGTGCTCATCTAAGTTGGGTAGCATAGTAGAGTTAGTAGACTCGCAATAGCTCATCACTTGGCACATGCCCATCTGACCTAGTAAGAAGATGAATAGTTGCCTTTAAAATAAGGCTTGTATTTGAAGATTGAGAGAGGCAACTAAGATAGAGAAGCTATGGAAAAATAGAGACCCACTAGTAGTATTTTATGATCTATATAAAATATATTAGGCACTCAAATATATATCCCAAGCTCACTTGTGAGCCTCTGGGCATGAGTAGTGATAGGGAAGAGCATATGCTATGTTTAATATCTTAAACTTTGTATGTTAAACTATGAGTTAATGAAAAATGTGGTTGAAAATTTAAAGTCTTGATTCTTATTATATAGATAGTATAGTGTTACATTTATGACTAATTTATAATAGCAATAATATATTACTTTGCATGAATGTATTATGATATGAAGGTTTATCCCTAGTTTCTAATGACATCCTTGTGCCATATATTGACTTCGACATACCTATAAATAAATTAAGTGTTGAAAACTAAATACACTAAATCTATAAGACCCATGCCTAAAGAGATACCTTAATAAGGAGAACTTAAACCCAAGCCATCCCCATGACTTGTGTAAGTGACCAAATGATCCTATACTAGTTATTCCCATAGCTTATGCCATTAAGAGCTTAGTCTAGCTAGCTATGAACTTACACCTTAAGACTTGTATTTTTGAAAATGATTGTGCCTAATGACCCTCCCATAGATAGTCTAGTGTTGGTATGTAACATAGACCCATCTTTCCCATGACTATGTACCTTTGAACCCCAAGTTGCACCATGTTAAAAGTAGCTCAACGTGGGCCTAGTCCCTTCACTAGTATGCTTTAGGTGAGTGCACAAGGCTTACACCTTATCTAAAACTAATGTTAGCATCTTATCATGTTAAATTATATGTGTTAGATTCTATTATGCTTGTGCCTAGCCATATCAAGTCTAGACCTAACTTGGTTTGACTATTAATTACATGACCTAGCACAAAAACTAACCTAGTAAACTTCTCTTACAATATTTTAGTTCCATTGTTGATACCCATGTTGAATTTTATTACTATAATGGTGTAATAGAGAGATGCTTCAACTATCACTAAAGAACATTTAGAATTTCTTAGAGTAAGTAGAAGCTAGTTTCATGTAAAAGTATACTACATGAAAAGAATAGGAGTGAAGAAAATAGGTGCAAGCTAACTTGTATGATGCTCTATATAAGGTGTTATTTTGAGATATACCTAAGAATGTGTACCAGTGGTTGGCCACCTATACCACCTCTAAAAGATAAAGATATGTGTTAGGTTCTGGAGCTAAAAGCTTCACTGATGCAAACAGGGGAGGAGGTTGTTGAGTGTCACAAACATCGGCATTGGTTAGGCCGATCGACATCGGCCAGTGGTGGATAAGAATGCAACTGACGTCGACAGGAGTCGGCCAATGTTGGTCACCTCCAGGTAGATAGGGACTGATGTTAGTCACCTGTGCAGTTGAAAACTACAAGTTTCATGGACAGTTAGTTAACGAACTGAGTGTTTGCATGTTGAGAGCCAATTTTAGACTTGAAGCTGTGGATCTAATTATTGTAATTAGGTGTCTAATTATTGTTTGCATGAGATCTATATAATAGACTCATGGGCTATATTGTAATTAGTGCTAGTTTGAGTTGAGCAAAGTTAGCTCCTTCTATGTGTGAAGAGAGCATGGTGTGTTCCTCCTAGTGCCACAGTACCAAGTGTGGGTGCTAGTTTGGAGAATCAGAAGGATTCTTCATGTATGTAGGATCTTGGTTAGCAGGTGTGCAAGGCCACCTTTGGAGATCTAAATGGTAAGTAAGATCATTGATCTACAGGTGTATGTGTGTGCAGGATCTAGGTTCGTAGGTGTGTAAAACCAGATTGATTTGCAGGTGTGCAAGATCAAGGAGGACAATAACACAATAGGTAACAAGATCAGGAGAGATCTACTTAGAGTATGGTGTGTACTCAATTATTGAGCAAAGAGGAAGGCAAGGTAGATCCTTCCATAAGTAAGGTCTGTTGAGTTGCAGGTTGTTGCAAGTTCAGGGGAGATTTACTTGGAGTACGTGGAGTACTTGTGGAGTGTGTGAAGCACTAGTGTAATGGCAGTAGTGGATACTAACTAGTTAGAGGTGAACACCAACTCTATGTTTGAGTTGTGTGTTGGGACCGTAAGAGAGAGAGCTTTGAGGAAAGAATTACTATACACTTGAGGTGTGGGAAGCCTCTGAGAGGTATGAAGAAGAAGTGGCATCTTCTTTATTGTATTCTTTTCTGGATGAGTATTAATACAAGTTGTGTATTGTCTCTCATATTCTGTGTTGTTTTTGGTTTCTAGTTACTTGTTACTTCTAGTTAATTCTACATCTTAAGTTGCTTGTATATGGTAATCAGTTGTGCTTCTGTATTTCCCAATAAGTGGTATCAGAGCTAAGGTTGTAGGGAGCAGGGTTTGTGTTTGGTTACAGGTCACTCTCAGGGGTTTCTGATTGTGTGGGAGTATAGAAATGATAGAAGAAAGTACACTAAGAATGGAGGAATTGAAAAGCATGAATGGTCAATTACAGTCCTATGAAAAGAAAGAGTAGGTAAAGAGAAATTGTTGGTTGGTAGAAGATCAGCATGAAGGAACTAAAGAAGCAGATGTTGCAGGGGTTGTTACACAGGATGCTCTGGGAGGTTTCTTGGATAAAGTAGAATCTTGTTTTATAGATTCTGTTACCTCTTTCCATGCAGTCCGAAATAGATTATTTTTCCATGTTAAGGTCTTTGGAGACTTTGGAAAGATTTATTTAGGGGCTGGTGTGCCTTGCCAAAGAATTGGCAAAGGGGAAGTGATGCTCAAATTGCAAGCGGCCAACACATGGGTGTTGAAGGAGGTCATGCAGGTCCCAGTCTTGAAATTATGGCTAATTTCTTCAGGAAAGTTGGGTGAATAAAGATGCATAGAAACTCTCACAGTGGATGCACTTGAATTAGCTGGTGGTAAGAAAGTAGGTATCCTTTATCTATCTACTTATATTACTTATTCTTCTTCTATTGCGGAGATGTGGATTTATAGGCTTGGTCACATGAGCAAGAAGGAGATGCATGTTCTTAAGTGAAAGATAGATGTATTTGACAGACTTAAGAACTAGAAAGCCTTGGTGTTTCTGGAAGAGATGATGGACAGAGATTAGTGGATGGGATTGAGTAACTCTGAGCAGGGTAGTTTAGACATGGGTATGATTCAAAGAAAGCTCGTGGGTAAAAATTCATCACTCATAGGTGAACACAGTTATCGGCATCAGTCATGGGGAATCAACATCGAACAGATAGGTGCCAATATCGGTCATGTGCAGACCAGAGCTGGTGGTGTTGGGCAGGGTAAGACCAACATCGATCATGAGGACCGACATCAGCAATAGTAAAACTAATGTCAATCAGGAGGACTGACATCGGTAGCAAGTAGACACCGATGTTGGTGGGGTTGGTAGTTAGGATATGCACCTAGAATCGACGTCGATCGAATGCAGACTATGTGGTGATCGAGGTCGATCACTGTAACAAATTTTGGGTAGACAACAAGCTGTCAAGGAGTCTCAAACACCCATATGGAGGACTGAAGGGGTAAGTAAGCCTCAAATTCGTTGTTCCTCTTCTTTATACTCATTACTCACTACAGAGTAGGAAGGATCCAGGAAATAGTGGGAGCATGGCAGGAATATGATGCAGAACCAAATGGGAGATTTGGTAGGGTTGCCAGCTGGTATGAAAGCACTAAGAGATGAATGGATACCTCTGTTAAAGAATAGAGAGAATGGACATGTGAGATAGAAGGCCAGGTCATATGGTCTTGAGGAAGCTATAGGACAGTGGTACAGGGTTTGACAGGTGGATGACAAAGCAAAGCTTTAGTCAATGTCAGTATAACCATTGTGTTTGTCTTACCAGGTGGATGATGAGTCATGACATTATCCTATTACTTTATGTGGATGATATGCTAGCTAGCAAGTTTGTACATATAGGGTTTTACTGAGCTAAGGGTAAGGTTAGTTTAATGGTTTTCCATGAAGAATTTGGGAGTAGTAAAATTCTTTGGCATGAGTGTGTTCTAGAGACATGGGAGATCACAGGTTGATTTTGTCTCCAGTGGGAGCTGATGTGAATCAGGTGTTGGTGAGGTTCAATACGTAGGATGTATAACTGGTGCACACCAAGGGTTGGACAGTTTAGCATCCAAAATCACATGAGGTCTGGTATAGACCTGAGTTTTCCCCAACAGTGGGAGCTGTCAAAGAGTTAGGAGCCAATTCAAGGAAGTGGGTTCTTAGGTATTTGAGAGGGACCAGCAGTAGGTATACATGCTATGTAGGGTTAGGACTTCACTACATGGGTTTTTAGGTTTGGATGTGGCAGGTTACTCAGATGATAGGAGGTACACCATAGGTTATGTGGTGGTTGGTCTTTAAGATCGAGCTTAAAGAGGGATACAAGCTAAGAAATAGATTAGATGGGGTATAGGTATAGGTATAGTGCAGCTATTTATCTCCAAGTGGGAGATTGTTAGGATGTGAAGCTAAAAGCTTCACTGATGTAAACAAGGGAGGAGGTTGATGAGTGTCACAGACACCAGTGTTGGTTAGGTTGACTGACGTCGGCTAGTGGTGGATAGGAATGCAACTGACGTCGGTAGGAATCAACTGACATCGGTCACCTCCAGGCAGACAGGGATTGACATCAGTCACCTGTGAGGTTCAGAACTACCAGTTTCACAGATAGTTAGTTAATGAACTGAGTGTTTGCATGTTGAGAGCCAATTTTAGACTTGAAGTTACGGATCTAATTATTGTAATTAGGTGTCTAATTATTGTTTGCATGAGATCTATATAATAGACTCATGGGCTATATTGTAATTAGTGCTAGTTTGAGTTGAGTAAATTTAGCTCCTTCTATGTGTGAAGAGAGCATGGTGTGTTCCTCCTAGTGCCACAGTACCAAGTGTGGGTGCTCGTTTGGAGAATCAAAAGGATTCTTCATGTATGTAGGATCTTGGTCAGCAGGTGTGCAAGGCCATATTTGGAGATATACATGGTAAGTAAGATCATTGATCTATAGGTGTATGTGTATGCAAGATCTAGGTTTGTAGGTGTGCAGAACCAGATTGATTTGTAGGTGTGCAAGATTAGGGAGGATAGCAACACAACAGGTAGCAAGATCAAGAGAGATCTATTTGGAGTACGGTGTGTACTACGTTATTAAGCAAAGAAGAAGGCAAGGTAGATCCTTCCATAAGTGAGGTCTGTTGAGTTGTAGGTTGTTGCAAGTTTAGAGGAGATCTACTTGGAGTGTGTGGAGCACTTGTGGAGTGCATGGAGCACTGGCGTACTGGTAGTAGTGGATACTGACTGGTTGGAGGTGAACACCAACTCTATGTTTGAGTTGTGTGTTGGGACCGTAAGAGAGAGAGCTTTGAGGAAAGAATTACTGTACACTTGAGGTGTGGGAAGCCTTTGAGAGGTGTGAAGAAGAAGTGGCATCTTCTTTATTGTATTCTTTTCTGGATGAGTATTAATACAAGTTGTGTATTGTCTCTCATATTTTGTGTTGTTTTTGGTTTCTAGTTACTTGTTACTTCTGGTTAATTCTGCATCTTAAGTTGCTTGTATATGGTAATCAGTTGTGCTTCCGTATTTCCCAACAATATGGCTAGAGTATTTACTAGACAACCAAGAACTTATAGAGGCTATAAAAATTAGATGAAGTTTGGAAATGTGTTGTCAACAATTGTAATGCATTAAATAGCTATGTGTTGGAGTTTGTATTGTCAACTTTCTCGTGCTTAAAAGAAGAAAAGTACTAGTTTATTCATAAACTAAAGGGTGCATTCATATGAGGGCTTAGAACCAAACTAAAAAATATTCTCATAAATTATGGTATAAAAACATTAAGAATGAAAGGCTAAAGTCCTTACACATATGAGAAAGTATAGAAGGTGAGAAGGGGAAGTGTAGGTGAGGCATGATGGTAGAGGATGAGTAACTTGACACTCAAAAGATATAAAGGTTGAGTTACATTAAGTAAAGGCATAGGATGATGGACGATCTAGACCCTAGAAGTGTCAAGAGGACCCATAGTGAGTCAGAAGGGCATAGGGAAGGATCCCTTGATTTACAGTAGTGTGAAGAGAGAGATGAAGAAGAAAGAAACTTGGCTCAATAGTTGGGTGTAGGATGTATTAGGTTCTTACAAGAAGTGGTATTTGAGGATGTAAAATAAGCACTTACCCCCTTTGAACCTAAATCACAATCTCATGTACTAGATTTTCCATCTGAAGATAAAATAATGGTAACTAAACCTATTATGGATGTGGACTTTGATAGGATTCAAAATTTGAATCAAGATTATGTGATTGAAAAAATAATCCCCTATGAGGAAATGCGTGAAGATACCATAAAATTGTCAAGTACCAACTAAGGAAACATGAACACAGTCACAAACATTCACATGTAGAGGATGTCAACTATGCCAATGGGGTAATAAACCACAAGAAGTGGCATAGTGTCACTAGTGAGTGATATTATATAAACAAGTTCAATAATTCAGCGTACTCCAATAGGGTCAATTCTCAACCCTAGAATTGGAGGTAGTGGAGAGCTACCTCTAACCCAGATGCAAGGGGGTAAGTGCCTTAAAACCTAGAACTACCCCCTCAGTAGATATACTACAATATGGAAATGCACTTACCCAAGTATCATGATATCAAGAATGCCATAGAGCATATACTTAAGTGTGAGCCATAATGACATGCTTGGGGCATTACTAATATTGAGCATAAGGTGACCCAATTCATGACCACATTACTATATCATTCGCATACTTGGTATCAAAAATTTAACCTAAACTAGGCTATGGTTAAATGCAATATGATGACAAATGACTTCTTAAAGGAGTTTTATATCCTTGAATTTGAGTACCAGAGCATCACGATGCTCAAAAACATTTTCCAAGGTTTATTAAAGAGCACGTACCTATACGATGTATGATTTAAAACTATTCTTTCTAAGATTATATATGACATTCACCCCTCTCAAAACGCATAATGATTTGTTAGAGGCTTGTTAGTACCCTTTAGAAGAGTGTTGTTCATGAAGACCTTTATAGACCCCCATGAAGCACTTGAAGCTATGTTATAGGTTGAGGTATTAAGCAATGTTGATATCAAAATTATGCCATTCATGGAGGCATAGATCATGTCAATGTTTTTATAACTATAGAAGATAACTATTGGTTTGGCACATGACACTAATAGTAGGTTATAGTGCACTTACTGTGAGATGGATGGGCATAACAAGAATAATTGTCTATGAAGAAATGTTCTTACCCTACTTCTTAAATATGAAGTTTGTCATGGGATACATGACTCTAAAAAATATCCTCTACTATAGTGAACTAGTCAAGTGAACACCACCATTTATTGTAAGATGTGCAATGCCTATATGAAATCAATAATAGACTACTAAGTCATCAGTGAGATGTGCCAAAATATGGAAAGAGGCACAAGGTAAGAGACAACATCAGCTAGTGGTCAAGGATTTCAACGTAATGAAGGTTATGGCTAACATAATATGGGTTATGGGAACTAGTGAGGCATGCACAAGTGAGGAGGAGGATGTAGTTGAGGAAGATTCCCACCATGATCATGTTAAAAGTATGGGTTGACTAAGAACTAGTATCATGACAACCCATTAAAATAAATTTGTGAGTATTATCAAGGACCACATGTGGTCAAAGAATGCCTAGGATTGTACAAAAAGCTGACTCAAGGTTAACTATATAAGGGTGCCATGATGGTTAGGCATGAGTCTAAAGAAGAAAGGTGCCCCCCCAAGAAATGAAATACTTGCAAGGATCCCCATAAGGTATAGGCCATGACCTGAATTGATTTTACCACTCATCTACCTACCACACCAACCTAAGAACTATGATTGGAGTATAGCAAGTTAAGTCACATTGAGTGCATAGTATAGCTCAAGCCAAAATCTACACCCTATCTTGACCCTATGTGATAAAAGGACATCCTAAAATAAGCCATGAGTGTAATATAGAATTTAGAGGGTCAACTCTAGTTAGTTAGGGATCTAGAGGCACATGTCATCACTTCACATAGAAGACAAGACAACTAGGAGGCCAAAGTATAGGAGTTGATTGAGATCTTACACCTCCTACAAACTGAAGGGATGTTTCCCCTATTGAAAGATTTGTTGTTGAATCACACAAGAAACTAAAATAAGAGGTTACACCTCAAATGATTGAAGTTTTTGAACCACATATGGAGTGGTTCATGAATTAAGGCATGCTAAAAACATAGAATATGACCAAGAGTTATTGATCAATGCCACCATCATTAGATGGTCAGTTTGTGAAGTATTATTAGATATAGGTGTAGAGGTCAATATTATAACCAAAAATGCATGGAATATGATGGGATATCCACCCTTTATATTCTCACCTAATATGTTGTTCATTGATAACAAAACCCAAACACAAACTATCAATATCTTAAAGGGTGTTATTATAGATATGATGGGTGTTATATTCGAAGCTGACTTTGAGGTCATTGAGTTTGTAGAGTAGGACAACTTTCTAGTGATCTTGGGTAGGCCATGGTACTATGCTAATAATGAAAACATGCACTTTAATAAGTGTTACATGAATTTTTAAAATATTAAAGAGAGGGTGGTGATCCATTTTTCAAGTGACTAAGGACCCTCGTATGTGAAAAGTGTTGATCTTGAGGATGAGATCAACCACAACTATAACATCATGGTGTAAGATGCTAAGAAGCTTAACTCTAGTGACTAAGGCATGCCCCAATATAAGGATGGACAATAAACCTCTAATATAATTAATGTAAATTTTAAGCAATTGATTAAAGAGGCCTACGAGGTCACTAGTTGAAGGTACCACCTAGTGTATGAAATCGAGCTAAGGCCAACTAGGATTGGACTAGTTAGGATTGAGAACCCTAAAAATAAATGGGTTCCCCATGATTGAAATATGGATAAAAGGGTGTTATAGATAATTAAAGGGAAGCTTACAGTACTTCCAAAGTATGAATATATCTTTCCTATAGAGATGTATGTCCATGACATTGAATCCTGCATCCCAAAAGAAATAGATAGAATAGGCACACTAGTGTATACTTTGAAGTGCACTACTAATCATGGGTGGGTAATGAAAATACCTAACTTGCCAACTTAACAAGATGTAAAATCAACAATATACACTATGTTTGTAAAGAGTAATGAAGAATTGGACATACCCACTTACGTAGGTGATTTTAACCCAATCATGAATGTATAGTTGTGTGAAAAAACCTAGACTATCTATGATGAGAATAAAACAAAGGGCTTATGGGTGCATGTATTCTATAGGAATTTTAAAACATGGGTGAGATTATGGTATATTTTAAATGAGATGTGCTAAAAGAGAAGAAACTAGGAGATACTCAAGGAGAGGTTCATGCACACCCTCTTTTCTTTGTAGAATGTATAACTACTGGAGCCACTACAAGTCATTCATAGGGTAGTTTTTGAAGATAACACCATCTTATAAAGGACTATAAATCCTAACATTATTTGATGAGTAGGCACTCAATAGTGAATCTGATGAGGAAGATGGTGAGACCTATAAAGAGTGAAATTGGAAAGCTCTAATAGGATGCAAAAAACTTATGCATGTTATGGATGACAATACCCTAGATTAAGATAATTTCACACATCATTAAATTGAAACAATTGAGGGGACCTACAAGTTGAAGACTCTCATTAGGAGAAGAATGACCCCTACTATGTACCACTCAAGACCACCAATGTATATATCAACATAGAAGGTGAGATAAATATTTCCACTATAGGTGCTTACTAGTCTAAGGTAGAGATGGCATGAATCACAGACCTCTTGAAGGAATTTCAATACTTGTTCCTATGCAACTACCAGGATATGAAGGGTACTCACCCTTACCTTATCAAAATGAGGATCAAGATAGTGGATAACACGAGGCTAGTCAAGAAGCACCTATATCAAATGAATCCTAATCTCCATGCCAACATGAAGATGGAGATTGATGGAATGTTGATAGTCAGCATAATCTATCTTATGCAAGAATTAGAATGGGTGAGCCCAATGTTCATCACCATTAAGAAATATGGGCACATTTAAATCTATGTTGACTATAGGATTTTGAATTCTACCTACATCAATGATCAATTATCAATTCCATTCATTGACATGGTCTTGGATGGAGTTATAGGGTGTGAAATCTATACTTTCACTAATAATATTTTGGGCTACCATCAGGTGTACATTGAGGAGGAAGATAAACCCAAAACAACCTTTACAATTTAATGGGGTTGTTTTGCTTATAAAATGATGCTCATTAGACTCAAGAATATGCTAGTCATATTCTCTAAGATAGTGATCACTTATTTCAAGGAATTTATCCATAAATTCCTCCAAATGTATCTCAATGATTGGACTATGTATGGTCTTGTAAAAGACCAATATGACAATCTATGCCTCATGTTTAAGAGGTGTAGGTAGTTTTAGATCTAATTAAACCTAAACAAATTCATCTTAACAACCCTCTTTGGTACATTTCTCAAGGACATTATCTATAAGGATGGTTTACTTGTTGATCCTACAAAGATAGCCATCATCATTTAAATCCATACTCATTAAATGTAGAAAGATGTCCACACTTTTATAGGCCATTATGGCTACTACAAGAAGTTTATATGGAGATATGAAAAGATATTAGAACCTCTAGAAGATCTCTTGTTCAAATATGGCCCATTTTATTATGGTGCGGTGTAAGAATAGGCTTTTAAAACTTTGAAGATAAAGTTGGCTAACACACCAATTTTATAATTCCTAGACTGGACTACTCTTTTCCATGTCCATGTTGATGTTTTAGGCTCTGTAATAGGCACCATATTGGCATAACTAGGTGAGGTTAAAGTGGACCACCCCATCTCCTTTACAAGTAGAAAAGTAACACATGCATAGTATAATTACACCACCACCAAGTGTGAGGTGATGGCAATGGTTTATACCTTAAAACAATTTATGCAGTATCTACTGGTCACCCCATTCATCTTTTTTACTAGTCACAAGGTGATCAAATACCTCATGAAAAAACTTATTTTACATGGGAACATATGCATATGGATTTTTCTATTCTAATAATTCTAGTTATCCATTGTTGTCAAACCTAGAAAGAATAACTTGGGGCTAGACCATATATCTTGTATCAATTATGGCAATGTGATGGTTCTAATTGAGGATGACATGTTGGATGTGTAGATATATAGAGTCTAGTACATCCTTAAATATCTATTAGAGATTGTCACTTTCATAATATCTGGGTTTATGCCACAAACCTTGTCAACAAAGGAGGAAAAACAAATTATGGTTCACACTACCCACTTCCAGTTCATTGAGCGGGGAGTTGTACAAATTGAGTAGAGATGAATTCCTACATTGGTGTGTTTTTGAACACAAATAGAACTCCATCCTAGAGGAATCATATGAAGGCATGGCAAGAGGCCATTACACTAGAGATGAAATAATGTGTAAGGTATTATAGTCAGGCTTGTGGTGGCCAACCCTATTTCAAGATACAAATTAGTATACTAAGGTATATGACATATGCTAGTACACCAAAAATACCAACCACCCATATGAGATGCCTCTCATCCCCATTCATTCCTAGGTGCCATTTAAAAAGTGAGCCACTGACTTAATTGGGATAATCACTCCCACAACATGGTACATAGGTATAAGCCATTGACTATTTCAGCAAGTGGGTCAAATCCATTCTAACCAAAGACTTCATAGAAATAATAGCCATGCACTTCATATGGGATAACATCATAAGCCAATATGGGTACCCATTGAGTATGAATAGAAACTAGGGAACTCACTTCATCAATGATATGGTGCATATCCTTCTAATTGAATATATTGTGTTACACCATAAAGCCACCCCTATCACCCCTAAGCCAACAACATAGATGAAGCATTCAATAAAATATTAAGAATGAGCCTAATAAAGATATGTGACATTGGTCATAAGGATTGGGATGATCATGTTTTAGTGGTACTATGGGTTTACTAAATGACATACAATTTCCTAAATATAGATACACCATTTCAACTAGTGTTTGACACTAAAGTAGTTCTACCAATGGAATTTATGGTGCCCTCCTTATACATTGGATAGAATAGTTCCTTAGATGACAAAGAATAATTAAGCACAAGGTTGAAATATTTTAATCACTTAGATGAAAAGTGTGCCCAAGCCAAATGAAGTTAGAAGATTAATAAGGTGCATTAGAAGCATTAGCATGACAAACATATCTAGTACAAAGAGATAATTTAAGGAGAATTGGTATTATTATATGATTCCAAGTACTTTAAGAACCTGAGAAAATTTAAAAAATTGGTGGATGGGCACCTACATCATCCAAAACATATTGGAAATAAGTTAATTCAAGTTGTGCATGTTGACTAGCAAAATGCTCCTTGGGCACTTTAATGGCAACTGACTGAATCCATATGGACAATATGATGGTGTTCATGCCATGGAAACACCAACTTTTTTGGTCACAATTTTGTTGGGAGTAAGCTAACTAGGATGCCATTTGGTGAAAACCAAACCATTTTGTAATTATTTTATTTGTCTAGTGTATAGTGTATAGAGGCAATAAGTAGTGTGCAGTAGCCACAAGAATTTATGTGTTGGCACTTCACACATAATTCCAATCAAGTGAGTCAATTAATTATACCCATAAGCACATGAGGATAGAAATATAATTAGTGGGTATATGAATATTAATAGGCACAAGCAAAATTAACAAAAGATAAATGTGTACAAGATGAATAGTGTAGGGCACTTGAAGCCCCAAAAACAAACAACTCTAGCACTACCTTTGCACCAAATTTGGAAGAAGGCACACTTACTAATCCATCACCATAAACATAATAGGTAAGTGAAGATCTTCATCATGGTTGATCACAAGGAAAATAGTGAATATGCACACCATAAAAGTATGCAAGAGAATAAGAAGAGAAATGAAACATTAGAAAGCTAATGTAAGGGATTTATATGGGGTAGGATAGGCCAAGGCAAGATGACATAAAATAAATCACCCAAGGTAGAAAATCATGCTTAGAAGAAAAAGTGGAATTAAGGAGGCTAAATTACATACATGTGAGGTTTTTTACCCAGGTTACCATAAGGGAAGGTGAAGGTCATGCCAAGTATACACACATAGAACTAGAAAAACTAATATAGCTAGCATCCATGAAAAAATGAGTGGGAAGTGATCATTTGAATCACATGTCACTTCACCAAAAAATTTAATAGGAACATTCAATGAAGTGGTGGTGGTATCACAAAGATACACATTTAATGCATATATGACAAGAGTTTTCTAAGGATTTCATAGATTTTCATGATTTCAAAGAAATTGAGGCACCTATGCCATTAAGCCTACATTAATGATGGTAGATGAGAATGAAGGATATAAAATATCAAGTGGAAAATAATCTTAAATTAAAAACTTTAAACTAAATCTAGATTAGATAAAACCTAAACAAGAGCTAGAGAGTCGAAGAGAAAGAATCTTGCCACAGTGAGAAATTGAGCAATATAAGAACCTAGACTAAATGATGGAAAAATAAGATAGATTACACTCACAACAAGACCTAATTAAAGGGTTAAAGAGAGATATTGGTGAAAAAAATAGATTTGGAATAAATAACTATCACCCAGGTCACCACTAATGCCCAGCAAAGCTTAGAGTTGAATGTACAGTCATAGATCTCATAACTATACAAGTGTCAACCACCATTAGAGGCTTTAGCAAGCCACATCTTGATATATTTAACACAAGTTTATTTAGGGTGGTGAATAATTGAAAGGTATTAAGTTCCATATAGGTGCATTATAAACCTAAATGATTGAAAATCATTTAGTAGATGATGGCCACCAAGACCAATTGTACAACTGATTGAAGTAGTTAACATTTCCATAGCAGACACTAAGGTACTAAAAAATATGTAATACTAATATATGTATTTTCCCATAGACGTTTAGGTGGGTGAAATTTGGCACTCATTTATGCATAATTACCATCTCAAGGAGTATATAACCATTGGACATCAAGTCACTTATAACACTTGGCATAGAACTGGATGGTAGAAACATGGTGCAAGATGTTAGAAGGCAACACCTTGTTTGATGTCTCAATTTGAGACAAGTTAAAAGATTCTAGCATAACTTAGCTCTATTACTTTCCCTAATTTGAGAATATCTAGGAACTCTTCTTATTCCTACTCTTGTACATTTATGAATACCATTTCTATTTTTTAGGATGGTGCATGAATATCTTACTACAGTTGGTCAGGAAGATAACCAAACTACCAGAAGTTAGATAAGACATCCATCAGATTATGGATGATGTTAAATAAGTGGATCACATCTCTAAGCTCATCAATTACTTTAATGGGATTTTTCATTCCCCATCACCAAGTGTAAGGATGTCGAAATTAGGGTGGTGGCACACTTTGTGAGTTCCAAGTTGTGTCCAAGTGCATGGTGGATGGATGTTTCAAAGGTATAACTCTACATTGCCTATCACATGGCATAGGGCATATAATTCAATATTTCAAAGTTTATCACAAAGGAGTCTGGTAAAAATGTGTTAGAATTCCATAGTGCTAAGAGAACCTTCAATTAGGGATCCATCCTCATATTGATCATGATGGAATAAATTAAGATCTTGGATAAGATCAAAGATAAACTATGGGTGTTTCCAGAACACCATGAATCCCTGGCACATAATTATAAATATTACACTTACCCCACCATATTTATCCCCAAGTACAAGATGCATGTAAAGCAATAGTGTAATTGTTATATATAATCCTTTAGATTGGAGTGGTGTATTCCCTAAGAACTCGCTTAGAGTATGTTTAGGATGGTAACTTTTATCATAATACCACACTATTACATAATGCATTTGGAACTGAGGGATGGTAATAGTTCAAGATGGTTTACACTTGATTTTTCCTTTTTGGTAGAGTAATTTAGGGATGTGCTATATTGGATCCCTAATACATAGTATATTGACATTCTATTAAAGGAATTAGATACAAAAAGGTAGAGGTTGAGGCACCAATTTCCTCACACTAATGGAAAAGACACTAAAGATGAACAAGATACCTTAGATCACATAGACATTGATCCCATCCAAGAGGTCATTATCATAGGCTTCATCCATAGAATATATTATGAGATGAAGCCATGAAATAAGGATTTTAATGCTAGGTCTAGTGTTGAGTGAATGGAATGCTCCCCAGTTTAGATCAAGAATGAAAGAACTCTAATGCCTATTGAAAAGAATAAGTCTCCAAAGAAAAGTAAAGGGGAGAATTTGGAGGAAATTAAAGAGAATATAAGGTTTAATATAACTTCAAAATAATAATCATCTCCATCAAAATCCATGCTAAAGCATATGCGCTTCACACCAAAGACTTCCCCTAGCGTAGGAAAAAAGAATAATAAGAAGGCTCCTCCTATGGTTCAAAGGATAATCCTATTTGAAAAAGAGGAGGAAGAGGAGTTGGAGGAATAATTTAGGATGGGAACCTAAATTTTATTCAAGGATGAAGATTCTTCATCAAGTGAATGAACCCCCTCCTTGCCACCTTAGACCGAGATAGAGAAGTGAAGGTGGAGATTGAGAAAACTTGGCTTCAATGAAGCTAAAATATAGAGGGCATAGGAGCTATATGAACAAAAAAAATGGAAAAGGTGGGAGTGCCAGAATAAGTCATTGAAATGGTTGATACTGTATAAATAATGAAAGAGGAGTGTAAAGCACAAGAGGTGAAGGTGAGGATGGGAGAAGGAAGTAATAAGGTAGAAATGGGAGAAGAGCTAGAGTAGGTGACACATTAATGCACATCAATGGAAGAAGAATTAAAATGATAGTGAAATGAAATGTGCCTAGATAAAGTCCATATTGACATAACACTAAGGTTCCACCACAAGCACGAGGAAATGAAGGCCAAGGGCATGTCCCAAGTTGAGATCAATTAGCTAGAGGCTGAGAAAATAGAGGCTAGAGAAAATAAGTGTAAAGCACAAACCATATGATAGTTGAAAAATAAAAGGCTAATAAATAGGAGGAAAAGAGGTAGGCTATAGAAGAGAAGGATAGAATAAAGGAAAGAGAGGAAGAGGTGGCCTAGGAAGAAAGGGATAGGATGATAAAAGAGAGAAAATAAGAAGGGTGCCACTAGAGTGGAACCCATGAAGGATGGGTTACTAAAGAAGGTACATAAAGCGTACACTAAAATATTAGAAGAAGATACACAATAGTCATACCCTAGCTCTGAAGTGGAACCTAGAGATAAAGGAAGTGATACAGGCACCTTGGAAAAACAAATAGAGGAGGTAGAGGCCCCATTAGGACTAGAAGAGAAGGATGGTACAATGTAAGTACATGCCATAGAGCTAGTATAAGAGAGAATGGAAAAAGGGGAAAAGTACATAGAAAAACCCTACAAAATAACATGATGGTGAGTTGAGCATCAAAGAAAGAGAAGAAGTAGACATGAAGGATAATTATGATGAAGAATCCTAAGAAGAAGAAGGCAAAGAAGAAGGAACTGGCACAATCACTAGCATTAATGAAGAAGAATTGGGTAAGGCTGAGGAATATGAGATAGGAAATAGAGAAAGGGTGCATCAATACTTTAAAGAGGATGATTACTTCTACATGATGGAATGCATGCCACCAAATATTTCCATGACCTTGATGTGCCACTAGGTTTCTTGGGCATTGGATTGTTACATGGATGAGCTTGAATTTGAGGTTATGATAAAATTAATTCATAGTGACAAGAAACCAAATGAAGGACATGACTACCAACTCCTCAATCCTCATGACATGAAACCTTTGTGCTTAACTAATGACCTAATCAAGATGGCCTCCACAATAGCATGCAAGAACATCATCAATGATGTTCATGCATATAGCTAGAAGAAGATAGAAAAAAGGCCAAAAAAGATCTTAAGGCAATAAATATCAAACATCACTAACTACTTGAGTGCATAGAAGAGGTAGAACCATCCCTTGTAGATGGTGTGGATATCTTAGAGATGAACGAAGTTAATGAAGTCTATGTGTTGATGGAGTAGATGCTCTTTAAGATGAGACTAGCACTCAAGGATTAAGAAGACCCTTATGGGGCCCTAAGGAAGGAGTTAAACAAAAATCTAGATGTGGTTAAAGGCCTCTTTTCTATACTTGAAGATGTCATAGAGAAAGTAGACTCTATATTTTACAACTTCACCAACTAGACAATAGTCATTGATGCATGCCTTAAAAAGGAAAATGAGGAAAAAGATGATTTGTTCCAACACTCCATGGTAAGTAGGAAAAAGTGCATTCAAGTAATGGAAAATTTCAAAAGCATCCAACTAAAGAGTCAGGAGTATGACTTAGAGGCACTCTTCTGTGCCTTCAAAACAAAGGCAAGTGAGCTGGGGGATATCTTGAATGGTGGGGTAAAGAATGTAAAAGAAAGGCTTGAAAATAACTAGAAAGCATAGATTTGTTCACCCTCAAGGTTACCTCAACTGAATTATATGGCACTATTGAATAAATCGAGGTCATTATCCATGGTTTTGAGAACTTTAAGATAGATTTAGAATAGGGTACACCCAAAATTTTCACACCTGAGGTGTTAAAGGACTACTTTGGGGTAGACTAGTAAATTTTTATGGAGTAATATTGGGTCCCCTTTTATACCAGCTACATGGATTATACTCCTAGACACATCTCAGTGTAAGTTAATGTTTTGAGTGGTTGATCCCTTTTTATACCTTTTGGTACCAGTTGGAGGAGTCCCTAAGGATCTTGTGCCAGCTGGCAGGAAGTTACATGTCACCAAAATTTAAAGGACATCCCTATAAGAACTTGTATGTGTTGGCTCAAAAATCATAGATGCCAAAATAATGGAGTAGGTGGGATAGTGACCCCCTTTGATAACTTAACATATGGCATGCACTCATCCAACCTAAGTAGCATAGTGGAGCAAATAAACATGTGATAGCTCATCACTTGGCACATGCCCATATGACCTAGCAAGAAGATGCTTATTTGCCTATAAAATAAGGCTTACATTTTAAGATCAAGAGAGGTGAATAAGGCAATGAAGCTCTAGAAAAATAAAGAGCCACTAGTATTATTTTATAGTTTTCATAAGATAGATTAGGCATTCAAGTATATGTCCCAAGATCGCCTATGAGCCTCTAGACATGGGTAGTGATAGGGAAGAGAATATGCTCTATTTAATATCTTGAGCTATGTATGCTAAACTATGAGTTAATGAATAATGTGGTTGAAAATTTTAAATTTTTATTCTTGGAGTATGGATAGTGTAGTGTTACATTTATGACTAGTTTATATTAGTAATAATATAGTTTTTTACATGAATGTATTGTGATATGGATGTTTATCCCTAGTCATTAATGGTGTCCTTGTACCATATATCAACTTTAGCCTACCTATAAATAGATTAAGTGTTAGAACCTAAATGTGCTAAGGCTATAAGACCTGTGCCTAAAGTGCTACCTTGAAAATGAACACTTAAACCCAATACATCTCCATGATTTTTCTAAGCAATCGAATGACCATATATTATCTATTCCCATAGCTTATACCATTAAAATGTCAATCTATCTAGCTATGAAATTATACTTGAGGACTTATGTTCTTGACAAGGATTGTGCCTAATGATCCTCTCATGAATATCTTAGTGTTAACAGGTCACCTAGAATTGTCTTTCTCATGACTAAGTTCCTTTGAACCCCAAGTTATGACATGTTACAACTATCCCAAAGCAGGCTCAGTCCCTTCACTATTGTACTTTGAGTGAGTGTACAAGTCTCATACCTTATGTGAAATTGATTTCATCATAGTATCATGTTAAATTTTGTGTACCAAACTCTAGCATGCTTGTGCCTATCCACATCAATTCTAAACCTAACTTTGTTTGACTATTAAGCATATGACCTAGCTCAAAACCTAACCTAGTAAAATTTTATACAACACTTATTCCAAAAGGATTGTGTACAACTACTAAGATTATAAGCTCTTGATTTACAAATGTGTTAACATAAAACCTGGAATGGACATGTCTAGATCTTGCCTTGATAACTAAATCCAGAGTAATGAGGTATCTAAAATATTTGGTGATGATAATAAATAAATTCTCCTCCCATAACTAAATTAGAAGACCTATTAACCTAACCCAAATGGTTATAATATTTATGTTTTAATTCTCAAGATCAAATCTTGGTTGTCATTTCTTGAGAAAAATTCTAGATTTTCTAATGAACCAAAGTCCTCTCGCAAGGATGTTGACACTATCTTTAGGATTTTTGAATCTAATCATGAAAAATATATTAACCATTTCTAAGATATTTATATGTCCTTTAGGGCACCATTTTTCTTTTTCCAATGCTCTAAAGGAGTCAATGTATGGTTTGGCTCCCACAAACTTTCCAAATAAATCATGTTTCATACTTGATGATACATGATTTTTGAGAGAGGGAGTTATTCAAGCATGGATACTTTCTCAATATTTAAGTGTTTTAAGGTATTTAATAGGTTTGATTTAATTTTTACCCATCAACCTAATCAATCTTTCACACCAAGATGATTTACTCGGTGTCTACTTGGGGTTAGTGGATTCAATGTTGTTGTAGCTCTTAGAGAATATTATTTTTATTTGAATTTGATCTAATAAGGATTCAAGCCTATTATACCATGTGGTCTGTCCTCCTTCATTTCAATCTCCTTTCTCCCTTTTTGATTTTGGATTTAAAAAAATTGATTCCCACTCATTGTCAATGCCCTTATCATGCCCTACCATACTTCCTCTTCTCATCACCACTATTAAAAGACCTATAATGGGGGAACATGCATGGCTTTCAAGGTAATTAAAAAATGTTCTTTCAAGGTCATATTGTTTCAACATGTTATTTTTAAGCATTTATAGCACTTATTTTTTGTTAGTTTTAATATAAGTTTAGAGTTTCATTTGTTGGATTTGAGATTTGTCTATAGCTTCACCATTTATGTGTTTATGATACCCTTTTGATACCCTAGGCCTATCATTTTCCAATAACTAGTATCAGTGATAGGTTAGGATGTAATCCCATTTATACATAGTAATAGGTAATTCTAGTTTAGGGTAACAACCTATATATTTGATGGAAAAAATAAGATGTTTGGAGTATCAAGATGAATACCATACTCAAATATCAAGAGATATGGAAGTTGATTGAAGGTGGATATAATAAGGTTATATACTAGGAAGAATTTAATGCTTTATCTCAAGCACAATATTATTTTTTGAATGATAATAATAAGAAGGATGCCAAGGATCTTAGCTACATCCAAATGACACTAGTTGATTCAATCTTTCACATGATAGAAACAACTATTCAGTCCAATAAAGCATGGGACATTTTGAAAAATTCCTATAAATGGAGTGAGAAGGTGAATATTTTCAATTTGAATCTCTTAAGAAAATACTTTGAGACATTGATGATGTAGGATAATGAGTCTATAAATGACTTCTTCATAAAGACAATGAATATTTTCAACCAAATCAAAAGATGTGGTGATGTAATTAAATATCATAAGATCATTGAGAAGGTGTTGACGATCCTTCTAGTTAGAGTTGGACCTATAGCTTTTTCAATTGAAGTGTCAAATGATTTGATGTTAATGACAATAGATGAGCTAATGGGTTCCTTTAAAACTAATGAAAAAAGGTTGAATAAGTCAACCACCTCCTCCCATGAGCAAGAATTCAATATAAATGTTTATTTAAGAAGAAGGGGAAGGGATCAAACAATAAAAGAAGAGGAATAACTTGAAACAATAAAGAATTTGGAATTCATAGTGTTCAAGAGTCACATTTAAGAGGAACAATAAATAACAACACTTCTAGAGGACAATCTATAGAAAGATATGATATGTCTAACATCCAATGATAGTATTACAAGAAATATAGACACTATGGTAGTGAGTGTAGAAAGTATGAGTATGACATGAATATGTATAATTGAAATTTATGTCATGTAAAAGAGGATAAACCTAAAAGGAATTCAAAATGTGGAAATTTATTCATAACATGCAACATTGTCAAGCAAAGTGGTAAAGAAACATGGTACTTGGATAGTGGTTGTAGCAACCACATGAGTGGGAACAAATAGATGTTAAACCACATTGATGACATAATAAAATCAAAGGTGGATATAGGAAATAATGAGAAGCTTCTCATCATGGGTGAAGGTAACATATATATCTACATAATGCAAGGTGATAGAATGCAAGTTCAAGATATTTACTATGTACTTAGGTTAAATAAAAACTTAATTAACATAGGGTAGCTTGTTTAAAAAGGATACAAGGTGAGATTTGAAGATCTTTAATCAATAATATTTGAGAAGAGTGCCTATAATAGGCAAATTATAGCAATCAAAATGATAAGAAACATGATGTTTCCTTTGAGAATGTAAAGTGAGATCTCAATAACATTTAAAACTATGATAGTTGATGACTCTACTCTTTGTCACCTTAGATATAGGAGTTTTAGAAATATAAGGTTGAACCTTATTCATAATAAGTAAATGGTGATAGGGATTCTTCTAATATAGCAACCAAGTAAATTATGTTAAGGATGCATATTATGAAAATAATATAGGAGTGCATTTCACACGAGTAAATCATGGACAGGTAGATCTCATTTTGATCTGATCCATTCAAACTTATGTGGTCCAATGAAAACACCTCCTTATCCAAGAATTTCTACTTCATGACATTCATTATGATTTTAACCAAAATTCATGATCATATATTATAAAATAACAAATCAGATGCATTTGAGACCTTCAAGTAATTCAAGGCCATGGTGGAGAAAAAAAATGGACACCAAATAAAGATTTTGAGGAAGGATAGAGGAGGAGATTATATATGTATTGATTTCATTAATTCTGGAAATAATCATGGGATAAATAAGAAATTTGAAACTAGGTATACACCACAACAAAATGATGTGGTTGATGGGAAGAATAAGACCATCCAAGAGATGACAAGGAGTATGCTAAAGGTAAAGGGTTAGCCTAATAATATCTGGGCTAAATATGTAGAAATAGACATATAATTTCTAAATATTTATCCAAAAAAGAGTGTTAGGGACATGATCCCTCAATAAGTATGGATAAATTGTAAACCTAGTTTTGAACACCTTAGAGTGTTCAGATGTGTTGTATAAGCACACATGCCCAAATAAATAATAAATAAGTGTGATGAAAAAGGTGAGAAATCTATTTTCATTGGGTATAGTGACCACTCAAAGGATTATTAGTTATACAATCCTATCACTAAAGAACTCATAATCAATTGGGATGTTGAATTCATTGAACATGAAGGTTGGGAAGAGAGATAAGAAAAGGAACAATCACAAACAAGGGATAGTGGAACCTCTATAAAGTCTAAACTAATAGCTAATATATCCACTCATGTACCAAATTAGACCCCTATTTCATAAAGGGTCAATTCATCTAATGGAAACAACAATAAAAGAGGTTAAGGAGTTGTTTATGATTGAACATCATCCTTATCCAACTCAATTTAATGCCTAGCAAGGAGGAGATTATAATAAGTCTATGAGAAGTAAATGTATGAATAAAATAAATATGAAACAATGAATTATCCTCTTTTTATTAGCTGATCCTATTTATTATTGGGAAGAAATCAAGGATGGTAAGTGGTGTGAGGTAATGGATTAATAAATGCATTCCATAAAGATGAATGAGACAAGGGAGTTAGTTAAAATTTCAAATGGAAAAGAGATCATTAGAGTCAAGTGGGTGTATAATAAAAAATCACTCTCAAAAGAAAGATAGATAATCATAAGGCAATATTATTGGTGAAGAGATACAAGCAAAGGCCTGGGCGTCACTAAAATGAGATGTTTTCATGCATAACAAGGTTGGAAATGATGAGGATAATCATATCCATTAATACTCAACATAAATGAAAGGTGCATCAAATGGATGTCAAGTCATCCTTCTTGAATGGATTGATATAAGAATATTTTTATGTGGGACGACCACTTAGATTTGAGATTCTTGAACATTAGTATAAGGTATATAGGCTTAAAAAGGTGTTGTATAATGTCAAAAAAGTACCAAGAGCATGATATAGCTCAATAGATTCATACTTGTTGAGAAATAGATTTAACAAAAGTTATAGTGAGCCCAAACTCTACATCAAAGCAAAAAAAGGTAAATAAGTCAATAGGAGAGTTCAAAATAGCCATGAGTAATGAGTTTAAGATGATGGATTTAGGTCTATTATAGTAATTTATTGGTATAGAAGTCAAATGAATGGATAATGACATCTTCATATACCAATATAAGTATGTAAATTATAATTTATAAAGGTTTAGTATGTTATGAAACAAACCAATATCTACACTAATTGAGATAAGATTGAAGTTATTCAAGGATGATTGCAGATATAATGTAGACCCCACACTTTGCAAGAACTTAGTAATACACCTAATATATCTAACTAAAACTAGGTTGAACATCATGTATGAAGTCAGATTCATATCTAGATTCATGGAAATGATAAAGTAAACACATTTGCAAGTGGTAAAAAAAATATTAAGGTACGTGAATGGCACAAGAGATTATGGAGTTTTGTATATAGGAGAAGATGAATTTAAGCTAGTGGGCTACATGGATAGTGATTAAGTTGGTAGTCTTAATGATCGAAAGAACACTTCAAGGTATGTATTTAATCTTAGTTCAAGATCAATGTCTTATGATTCAAATAAACAACCCATAATATCACTTTCTATAATTGAAGTGAAGTGCACACCAACCAATTCAATAACATACCAAGTTATATGGTTAAGAAGGATACTTTTATATTTTCACGAGGAGTAGAAAGGATATTCTATTGTTTATTATGACAATATATCCTCTATATAATTGTCAAATAATCACATATTTCATGTTAGGATAAATCACATTACAATTAGGTATCACTTCATTTGAGCGTTAGTTGAAAATCATGTGATAAAACTTAGTTTTTGAAAATTAGATCAATAATTGGATAATATATTTACTAAGACTTTACCAAAGGATAGTTTTATGTGTTTAATATGAATTAGTGGTCATTAATGCAACAATATTGAGCATATAAGGATTTATGTTGGATTTGAAGTCCTATAGCCAACCTCGAGATTATGACAATCCAACTCTAGACTTTAATAGTTTAGTTATAGACTTTGATGGTCTAGATAGAGAATTAGATAGTCTAGTTATGGACTTTGATAAACCATCTATAGACTTTGATAGTCCAGCTATAGACTTCAATAATCTAGCTATAGACTTTGTCAGTCCATCTTTGGAATTCAACAATGTAGCTTCGAACATACACAAAATGATTAGAAATGTATATATGTAGGTAAAGAAAAGCTACAAATATGTTTTAAAAGTTGATAAAATTTTAATAGAACATGGTATTAAGTTCAATATTAAGGGGGAGTGTTTAAATATTTTATTTTTCCCTTCTTACTTACCCACCCAATAAACCCTAGATTATAACAATAGTCACCAAACATATTTACTATGTATCACTTTGAATTTGAATTTGTGGAAACTATTTGGAGTTTTGGGGGGAAATAAAGTGGTAGGTGGAGTCATATGTCAAGGAGATAAAAGGATAAGAGACAAATATAATGAATTATGAGTGGAAGAATATATGTAGCAACATCTAGTGGAAATATAGGTAAAATGTGTAGGGTAGAATTTTTAGTGTAACATCAGTTAGAGAAGAACTTAGGGAAAATAAGCAAAGATAAGAAGAAAACAAAGAGAATAGAACACAATAGTAGTCTACAAAAAATATAGGAATAATATAACAAATAACAAAAATAAAATAAATAGACAACAGTCAAGTACATAACATATATAAGAAGTATAGATAGTAGAATAGAAGGTCATTATGTAATTTTTTTTATTAAAAATTGTAGCTATAATGGTTAATGTATAGTAATAAGGTTATAATAAAAGTATTAATGATTTTGAGTTTTATTTATAGCACAACTCTACCTCCCTTATTTTAATATTTCATCATGGTTTTTTTTACATTTTCAACACTTATTTTTTGTTAGCTTCGATATAAGTCTCGAGTTTCATTTGTTAGATTTGAAATTTGTTTAGTGATTCACCATTTATGTATTTATGTTTCCCTTTTGATCACCTAGGTCTATAAGTTTCCAATGGTCCATAACCTAAACCCTATACATATATCATTCAATATTTTAGGTTACGTTTTATTGTAGCTAGGTCTCTTTCGAACTCGCATACCATATGTTTTTTATAATAATCATAGGAGGTTTAGTTAGTATCATGTGAGGATTATCTTAAAATTATTATATTGTCAATTTTATATGTATCTATATTGATTGAGATTCCTCTTTTGCTTGGATTTTTATTTTTCACCTCAGAAGCTACCATTTTTACAAGATTCTCTTCTATGCATTCCACAGGTTTTTTAGTTATCAATTACCTCAATTGGCTATGAGAAAACCTATATTAATCAATGGTCTATAATTTTCCTAGGATCTCCACTAAATTAGTTATCTGAATGATTAGGGATTTTCATGGTTCTCACCCTATCCTTTGTACCTTAGTTACCATTCCTCTACTCATCTTCTCACATTAATGACAACATCGTCAATTACCAAAAGTGAATTTAAAAGTTTTATTAAAAGAATCAAATTTAAAAAATACAAACATCAATTTTGATATTTATATAGTTGACCTTATGGATATCCCAATCAACTATAATCTATTTTGATAAAAATTTAAAAACCAAGAGATTAGGGCTTTAATTCCCCTCAACCCCAAAAAAGTGATACAAATTTTTACAAAGGGAGGTTAAAAATTTTATATGTGGAATAATTTTATAAATTTGTGGTGTCAAAATTTTATATTAAACGGATGTCAAAAAAATTGTATAAGAGGGGTTAAAAGTATTAAGTGAGGGTTGATTTTTTTAAGGGAGTTATTTATAAAGTGAATAAATTTTTGTAGAATCACATATTTGACCTGATAGGACCTTTTTAAATTGAATTGCACTCTACATATCCTATCTTGTTCCTCCTTTACCCTAATTAGGGCCTTAGAATGTACATGCATTCAATTCTCCTAAATTATTTTACTTTCCATCACACTTGTACATAGATGCATTTTCAAAAAAACTCAATGTATTTTATTGGTTATTACTCCCGTGCCACCATATATTATTGTAATTTGTAGATACACTTTTGTTAGTATCTGGTGTCTAATTTTTTCTAAGGTTGTAATAATATTGGAGGTATCCTTTTGTGAATTTATTGCATTTAATATTTATTTAGAGGGACAAGGAGATTTGTTTTAAGAGATTTTGTGAAGGGTAGTTTTTTTGTTTTTTGTAAGATGGAGATATAATTTTTAATGGAGGTCATATATAATTGGATTCTCATCATGTTCATCCTCATTTCAATAATGGAATCCCAAATAATCAAACTTATAAGCATCTCTAGCTAAAACACATGGAAAAAAAAGATGATGTCTTTTTAGTCAAAAGGCTTATGGTGAATTGTTCAAGGAAAAATTCAAGTTGTTAGTTCATAGGAACATGAGTTTGGATTGCATGGATGAAAAAAGAAGATATTGAATTAATCAACATCAATGCTCATGATAACTTGCATTTCTACATTTCATATGCCATGTCACCAAATGAAGTTTAGGATAACTTTTAAACATTATCTATGGATGTAAATGAATCTTTTGGGCCCTCTAAATCCTCCGAGGCTTCATCTCCTCCTATTCCAGATCCTTACACTTCATTTTTTAGTGAAGGATAATTTTATTAGGATGAGTTATTTAAACCATATTTTTTGATGACATATAAATAGAACATACACTTCCTCAATTTTTCATATTGATGCACATTTTGATATTGTATATATCATGTTGGCCATGATATTTTATCCTTGCACAAAAAAATAAGAAAATCTATGTATGGAGTGATGAAATCATAGATAAATTGCAAAGGAATAAGCTTGTCTTCACATTAAAATATTGTAAAATATGACCTTCTTACATAAAATCGTATTAATCGATCTTCTTGTCTAATCTTCAAAAAAGAAAAAGTGGGGTACATATAGGGAAAATTAGGGAAACATGAGGAAGCCACTAATTTTCCTAAATAGATACTTACATTAAAATACAATTATCCTATTTGACCCCTTTATAACTAACCTAAGGAATCTTAATTGACATAGAATGGCCATAAGGGCATATAGGCAAATCCCAATGAGAAAAAAACTACACCAACACCACCCTTAAGCATAGATTAGGTGATATGATAATTGGGTCCTGACATCAAAAGCATGATGAGGTACCCAAGTACATAGTGAAGAACCTCCATAGGAGGAAAAATAAAGGTGGAGTAGCCTTAACCCCAATGAAAGCTCACAGATGAACAAATTTACTCTCTATTAAGGGCTTGGTCAGAATATCTATAATCTATTATTATTTTATATAGTACTAAAGATAAATGAATTGTTCATTGATAAGATTATTGATGAAATACATGTGAATCTCTATGTGTTTAGTCCTTTGATGGAGAACTAGATTCTAACAAAACTGGATAGTGCTTTGGTTATCATAGTAGATAATTGTTGGCTTTTGAAACTAGATGCCAAACTCAATGAGAATCCCATAAAGCCAGATTACCTTAGTGGCAGCATTGACAACCCATCTGTATTATGCTTCTATAGATGATAAATTAATTACATGTTAGTTCTTGCTTGACCAAATTATTGGACCCAAAGTAAGTGAGAAACTATAGACTGAAATGTACTTTTGACATTGAATATCTCTAGCCCAATCTAAATCTATGTATTCAATCAAATCAACATTTATTCCTACTCTATAATGTATCCCATATTTATGTAAACCCTAAAATGTAGTGAATAATCTCATTATCTTCTTTTCAATACAATTCATGTGGTTCTTGCATAAACTAGGAGACCATGCCAACTACATAAGATATATCAAATCTAGTGTGTGTGAGATAGATAATAATACCCACAAGTTGATGATATGGAGTGTTATCAACTAATGGTGTAGGATATTCATCCTTAAGCTTTACACCAGATAGGAAAGGAGTAAGAGCTAGCTTACACTCAACCATGTTAAACCTAGAAACCAAATCAAAAGAATAATTAGATTGAGATAAAGTTATCCTATAATTTGATTGAATAATCTCAATCATGAGAAATTAATGTAGAAATCCCATGTTTTTCATTGAAAATCTATCTAAAAGTGTAGCTTTCACTATTGATATGGATGATTATGAGCTCCTTGTAATCATCAAGTCATCCAAATAGATAACTAGGATCATTAGAGAATCATCCTACAAAACAATGTAGACATTTAGATTTGAGTGGCATCTGATGAACCCATATATGAGGAGAAAGGAGTCCATCTTGGCATACCATGCTTAAGCGGCCATATTGAGTCTATAGATAGATTTCTTAAGTCTAAAATCTAATAAGGAATCTTCCATAAAGCCTTGTGGTTTCTATATGTATATCCCTTATTTGTGGTCACCATGTATAAAACCACTCTTTACATCCATTTGGTGAACATCCAACCAACGTGTGGTTGTAATGGCTAAATTGTGTCTAATAGATGTCATCTTGGCTACAAGAACAAATAGCCTAGTTTAGTTTATGTCAAGCACATAATAAAACCCCTTTGAAACCATCTGAGATTTTTACTTATCAACAAACCCTTTTGTACCATACTTATTTTGATAAACCCATTTGTGATGGACCAATTTTATTCCTTTAGGAAGAGGGACTAAATCCCATGCTTTGTTCATGATTAGGGATCTATACTCCTCTTGTATAGTATAATCCCATTCTATAATGCCAAATGCCTCATAAAATGTTTGTACATCTAAGGAAATGGTTAGGTAGGCATGTCAAATCCCCTAACATTGTGAATATAACCACCTTATACTTGAGGGCTTTCTTACCCATTTCCCAGTACTTTAAAGTGTCTGTCTAGCCCAAGTGAGACCAAAATTGTATGAGATTGGAGAATCAAGAGGTGAGTCATCATCATCTAAAGTGTGAGTGTGATATGAAGGAGGATAATTCTCATCACTGATCTCTTCACTTAAACTTGAAGAAAAAGAAGAGTCATCTTGATCATCAAGAGGATTTTGAGGTGGATCTAAGTCACTATCTAAGGTTGAATCAATGTCTAGTGAGACTTTTGAAGAGTCTAGAGTACCAATAGTGATTTCAAGTGGGCCCTCATGAAACTTGACACTGCTTTCTATGAAAAAATCATGAGTTTTAGGATGTAGGAGCCTATATCTCTTAGTACCCACTACATATCAGATAAAGATACAACACTGTCTCTGAGGGTCTATTGCCTCATTATTCTTGAGAAAATGGGCCATTGCTAGTGATCTAAACACTCAAAAGTCATCCAATATAGGCTTGTGACCATCCCAATATTCAAAAGAAGTGATTCCTCTCAAGGCTTTGTATGGAACATGGTTCTAGATGTAACATGCATATTTGATTGCTTCTACCCAAAATTGAAGAGAAAGAGACTTTGATTGAAGCATGTATTTGGTCATTTCCTTCAAGGTACATTTATTATGTTTAACCACACCATTATTTTTAGGGTTGTCTAGAACTATATGTTTCATCTAAATCCCCTTTTATGTGAAAAACTATTCAAACCTATTGTTGACATACTCGCCATCATTGTCAGTCCTTAATATTTTGATGGAACAATTTGACTACTTCTCCCCAAGTACCTTAAAGTCCTTGAAGTGATCTAAGACCTTAGACTTATTTTTGAGAAAAAACACATAGGTGTACCTCAAAAAGTCATTGATAAATGTGAGCATGTATCTAGTCTTATTGAGTGAAGGTTTTAGAAATGGACCTACTATGTCACTATGGATAATTTATATATTTTATTTAGCTCTCCCTACTTTACCCTTGTCATATTTCTTCTAGATTTGTACCAAAAGTGTAGCCATTTTATAGGACATCTGAGAAATTAACTTTAGGTAACCCTAAAACCATGTCCTGATGACTGAGTTGCTCTAGGTAATGGTAGTTTAAATGGCCAAACAATTCATGACATAGTTTTCTCACTCCATCTGCATGAGTAAGTAGTGCAACTAATGAATGATCTAGGGAAAATTATGAGAGGGTATATAGATTATATGTAATGAACCACTAAACCAAAACCTTGAGGCATTAGTGAAGTCCACCCATTAGGACCATAACATCTCACCACACTTTCAAAGCCTAGACTCTATGCTAGATTTGTGCCTATACCACTCAAATGCAATGGATCTTCCTTCCTGCATTAGTACCACTCCCAACCCAGATCTAGAAGCATCACATTCAATAGTGAATGTCTTTGAGAAGTCTATAGTAGCCAAAACTAGAGTGGTGTGCATAGCTACTTTTAGTTTCTTAAATGCTTTGGTGGAGACATCATTCCAATGGAAGGCATCCTTCTTTAGCAATGTAGTGAGTGGAGCTACTATGCTCCCATAACATTTCACAATTCTTTGGTAGTAACCTATTAGTCCTAGGAACCCATAACATAGGAGAATCAAGATTGTACTCACCCATAACAAGCTTAATACTATGTCATTTTCTTGAATAATTAATTATGCCACCATCTACAATCATGACTTGAAATTATGGTGCTGGGTAGATGAAATAGTTCAATCAAGTGGTCAACTTATGGTTGATGAAGTTATGTGTGCTCCATAAATCAATAAACATTATCACCTTTTGTTTTTTGAGGAAACCCACCACATAAAGAGTTTATGCAGTACTAATACCTACAAGTGCATGACAAGAGATTGTAGGTTTGGAATTTTTAGGTACCTCCTCTATCTCTTCCTCATCATCATTAGAGGCATCATCTTCTTCTTCATCTTCATTAGATCCCTCAATGTATAATAAATTATTATCATCACATCTATGTCCTTTGCTCCACTTGCTATCAAAATCAAAACATATTCCTTTTGTACTCTTCTCTTCAATTTGTTATGGAGTCAATCTGGTAGGTGGAAGAAATGTTGGTGTCAATATGCTATGATCTTTGAAGTGAGTGAATGGTTGCTTCTTATTGGCTATGAATTTTTCCTCAGCTCTGTGTGCCATGATAATAGAATTATAAATCTTAAGTAGATTTAACATGCATACCTCATGTTTAATGTGGTCCTTGAGTCCACCCAAAAATAAGTCATTCAAGTTCTCCTCAGAAACTATCTCCACCTATAAGGATAAGTTCTAAAAATGATGAATATAATCCTTGATACAGCTAGTCTATCATGATTTTGCTAGTTGGCTGAAGTAATTCTCTATCACACTATTGCCATAGTGTAATTGCAACTCCTTTGTAAAAACTAACCAAATGACATTGAGAGTCATCTTTTTCTTTTGAGTACACAACCATCGATACCAAATGACTTGATCAGGTTCAAGATACAAGGATGCCATGGTAACCTTCTATCCACCAAGGATCTGATGTAGATCAAAAAAGTTCTCCATTTGGTTGAACCAATTGAGTGGATCTTTTCCATAAAATTTGTGCATATCCACCTTTGGTAATAGGTTCCTCTGTGGCACTGTAGTTAGATTTGAAGTAGACTGGTTGGGAGAACCACCCTGGTGGGGTTGTGAAATAGCATTAGCTAGATGATTTGATTGATTATTTTTCAAAGTCTTTATGATATTTACCAAACTATCTTGTATGGATTTCATATTAGATTGTATGCCTTGCACCTCACTCTAAATGCCTTGCACACTATAGTCAAGTTGGCTCACTTTATAATCTATGTCTGAGAACCTTGGTACAAAGGGTCTAGTACATACCCCTTCTAAATCCATCTCTTCCTTGTTAGGAGTTTTACCTAGAATTTTAGCACCCTTTCCTCGGCCTCGAGTTTTTGGACCTGCTATAAAAGGGCTTTATGATGTCGACCCTAATTGGCACTTTTTGACCCAACTTTTACAAAGTGATTTTGGAATTATGTCAGCCTCAAATCAAAACATACAAATAACATACCATATCCAAACTTTTCTAATATTTTCAAAAATGTAAATAAATCTAAAAAATTATTTGAATTGCTCATTATAGAGCAATTTTATGAAATACACTAAAATAGATATAACTTCTATAAAATAGATCCAAATAATTTGAAGTTTTAATGGAAGCTTAATCTAATTATTTATCATCTCCAATAAAAACTTTGAAGAGAATTTCACAACCATTTTTTAGATATATCTAAATTTACAAAAATTAGGTTTTCACCCACAAGATTGCCCAAATCGCAACTCTGATACCACTTGTAATGAACTGCTACACCAAAACCTTGAGGCATTAGTGAAGTCCACCCAATAGGACTATAACATTATACTGATGATTGACCTTCCCATAAGCCACTATAATGTCACTATGTAGCTCCTTGATGACCACTAAATCAGGAGTGAACTTAACTCATTTCTTTGCACCTATGTGAGTGATTTGGTAGACTCACAAAAGATTGGTGGATAGTGAAGGAACACACAGAACATCATTGAATGTCCCATCACTTAATTTAATACATCATTTACCATTGACTTTTATAAAAGTGTCATCACCCATGAGAATTGAAGGCACAAAACATGGCTCTATTTTTAAAAATAGATCCTCTGAGGAGGCCATGTGATAGGAAGCACCCAAGTCAATAACCCAAGTTAAAGGCTAATAAGATACTAAAACAAGTGCCTTGCCCTTGTTTTTACCATTTTGGCTATCTTTATCTTTTATATAATCTTATGCAGACATGTTTTGAGTTCAGGATTCAAGAACATTGATGTTATTCTTCTCAAGCATCTTAGTCAATGTGTCAATCTTCTTTTTCATGCATTGAGATTCATCATACTTAATTTTATTACAAAAGTTACATTTGAGTTTTTACTTATTGAGTTTACCACTTTAGGAGGACTCATTTGATGATGAATTAGAATTGGCATCTAATTTTTAATTCTTTTTATGCTCATAATATAGTTTAGACTATTTATTCTCTTATTTGCCACTAGTAGAAGGCTTCTTCTTGTCTTGATTGACAATCAAATAATTTGATTTTGAAGACTTCATTTCACTTATTTGAAATAGCTTATCTTTCTTCTGATTTAGATTGATAATAAAATCATCAAAAGATGGCATTTTCCAAGTAGATCCAAGTGCATGTTTGGTAGCATAAAATGTAGAGACAAAAAATGAATAGTCATGACCTAGTTTTAAAAGCACAAATAAAATCAATTGGTCATATATTTTTTCAATGCCACATTATTTCAACTATAGTCTTAGTGATTTAAACTTTTTCAGTAATTCTCATAGGGTGTCATAGTCACCTAGGCTTAATGTGATGAGATCATTCTCTAGCTCATGACCCCTCATGATGTTCTACACTCCAAAAACTTATCTCGGATGGTCCAAACTTTATTGGGATTTTTTGTAAATTCAACATGAAATAGGAGTTTGGGAGACATTGACAGGAAAAGAACCCATAGGCCTCGTCACATCTATTATAACACTTAACCTCTTTTGCATCTATATATGGCTCAGTTTTATCACCCATAGTGATTTGATAAAGTCCTTTACCTCTCAAGGTGAGATGCATTTTAGACTTCTAGTCAAGATAGCTAAATGGTGTGAGTATTTCAATTATTAGATCCATTAGTGCAAATTAGATTGAGATAATTTAGAGAATTGAAATGAAATCAAAGAATAGATTGCACATAGTATAAGTACCCCCTTGAACTATCAACAACACCCCCCTTTAAGTTATAATGCAACACATGCTTAATATTGGACATCAGGTACCACCAAGAATGCATATATAAGTAATTAGTGTAATATATTATGAGAGGGACATCAGGCACAACTGATGATACATCTAAGAAAGGTATAGTGAGTTTTGAGCTATTATACCATGAAGAAAATGGATCTTATAAAAGGCCTAAAATAATATTAGCAATGTGTAGAGCTTGAAAAAATATGTACTTTAAAAAAAACACCCAAAATAGAGCTATGAATTGAAAATTATAACACTTACAAGCTATTACTCCCACATATTCCTTGACCCTTTCCAAAAATGGAAATGCAATCTAGGTTTTCCACACTACTTAACTTCTACAAGTAATCAACCTTTCAAAACCTAAGTAAAGTATAAAAGACACTTTGAAAGTATAGGTTGATATCGAAGGAGTAATATAGGTTTATTAAACTACTTTGATTCCAACTCTGAGCATTAGTCACCCTTCTAAAACCTGGGTCAGAGTAATGACCCTTTGAAAACCCAAGCTGGTCTGGGAAGAGTAATTTAGAATTTCTAAACTGCTTGACTTCTAGGAGTAATCACCCTTCCAAACCTTGAGTTGGTCTATAATAGTGTAAACCAAGTTTTTAGACCTATTATAGTTGACTTCAAAAATTTCAAGTAAAGAAACTCCATAAGTCTAATTTGATCTTTGGGCCAGTAAGTAGACTTATCAAATAACTCAACATAAAAAAGTGAAGTTACTCACCATTCAAAGTTTGATTTGGTATGTTGTCTAAGTAACAACCCTTTAAAAGTTTGAATTGGTTAGTGGAATCTCCAATGCATGAAACTTGAAGTTAATCAACTACAAAGGCAAATTAATGACCACCTATAGATCCAAGTAACATAGAGGTTTCATAGCATGTAAATTGAGATAAGTAAAAAATGTCCAAAATAATTTAGAAATGGAAATTTTGCAAGAGACCCATTTCATATTTTGACCTGAGGAGGAAAACCTAGAAGTCATTTTTGCATAATACAATAAGTATGGATTTTTGTAAAAATTGAAAAATGAGGCCTTCGGATGTCAAAAAGAGAGGAAGAATTGATTGTTCTAGAACTAGGTCATGTTTATAGTTAATGTAAGGGTTTTGGCAGCTTCTAAAACCAATGGCATAGTCATTTTTGAGATATAAAGCTCTAGTAGTAAGTTTTTCATGGATTCTCCAAGGAATCCCACCAAACCCTTGTTTTTGTTGGAATAACGAATTTAGTAAGATTTAACCACAAAATTTGATGCAATATTGGCAAAAATGGCTTTGATACCATTTTGGATTGGCCATGATCTTGGATCCCTGCACAAAAAATTGATAAAATCTATATATGTATCAATGTAATCATAGATAAATTTCAAAGGAAGAATAAGCTTGTTTTCACACAACAATATTGCAAAATATGACCTGCTTACATAAAATCTCATTAACCTATCTTCTTGTCTAACCTTCCAAAAAGAAAAAGTGAGGTACATATAGGAAAAATTAAGGAAACAAGAGGAAGCCACTAATTTTATTAATTAGATAATTACATTAAAATATAATTAGCCTATATGACCTTTTTATAACTAAACTAAGGAAGTTTAATTGACATAAAATGGCCGTAAATCTATGTAGGTAAAACCCAATGGAAAAAACACTACACTAATAGTACACATTATTCCTCTTCCTAAATGTATTGAGATTCTACTAGATGAATATTTTGATTATAACCTACTAGATCCTAAGAAACCCATTGATAGACAGATAATTAGTTGACCATATACTTATCTTGGTCAATGATCACATAGTAGATATACCAAGTTATCATTTCAAATCACATATTTTAATTTATATAAAAGATCATGTTTCTTATTTTGTATCACTTCAAGAATTGAATATGAGATTGAAAAATCATAAATCCTTTATAAAATTTATCATTCATAATAATGACATCCTCTTTCAGTCCTTGAAAAACAAAATGTATATCATGCTTCATTAGACTAATATGTTTGGCACACATGACCTTGTTTCTAGTCCATCATGTAATTATTTTGAGTTTAACACACATCTACTAGATGTGATTTTAGACCACGAACTACCATATTCACCTATGGTCACTACTTGTGAATATATTATCCCTGATATTGCATCATCTATGATTATTACTATATTTACAACTTTAATTAATATGTCTTCTACATATGAAACTACATATACCTCTACTTATTTATCTGGTTCATTTAAGAATCACACTAATACCTTTGATTATCACATTATTCACTCCATGGGTTATATTGGTGGATTTCTTGGTATGCATTCATAAAACATTCTTTTTCTAATTCATCCTACTAAGCATGATTATTAAGATGACATTAGTTATAAATAATATGTTTCATCTATTGGAGTTGTGTCTAGGTTCCATATATGTTCAATGCAAAAGTTGAGTTCTTACATGAATCAATTAGGCATATATACAAAGTATCTAAAAGAAAAATTAAACAGCAATGTGATAATATTGTACAAGACAAGATAGGATCCTAAATCCAAAGTTCTATTAATTGATAATGTTCATAAATGTGAGATGTTCATATAGGAGAGTGTTGAGTAACTCCTCAAAAAAAGTCATTCAAAGACACCAAGAATAGAATAATAAATCCTCCACAAAAGGTGTTAAACATAGCTAATAATAGAGGAGTAACTCTATACCCATAATAGTTGGTCAAAGAAGTTACTTCCTGGTCACCTAATCAACGTAAACACATAAGTAAACTTCTCCATGAAATTAGGAAACCTCCAAGTGAGGGGGAAAATCCCATAATAATAAAATATGGAAAAAAAAAAAAAAAAAATCCCTACTTTAACACCCCCCATAATCATAGCTTATGTGGGTAGCAGAAAAAAATGGGTGATGACAACTAGACCTGATGTGGTATCCATGTACGAAGAAATCTCTCATAATGTATAAAAATGAGAAAACCCATATGAAAAACTCCTCCACAAAAGAGTGACATAAATAAGATGGTATAAGGCCCTCAAAAAGATGATGTTCTAGCATTTAAAACTTCAATAAGATCCTACAAGTGAAGATACTTGATTTTTATGAAAGTTTTGGTGAATATGTCTACAATTTGTTGTCATCTGGTAATAGATCAAATCAATGATGTACACATGAATGAGATATCTAATGAAGCACATGTTAAGCAAAAAATATACTAATAGGGGGGTGAACCAATATATTATATATCTTTTACTTAATCTAATTTTTTTCTTTAATCACTTAATCACATATTTAAGATATGCCATAAAATTAAAATAATAACATACACCACATGAGAGAGAGAGAGAGAGAGAGAGAGAGAGAGAGAGAGAGAGAGAGAGAGAGAGAGAGAGAGAGAGAGAGAGAGAGAGAGAGAGAATATTTTTACATGGAAACCCCAAGTGGGAAAAACCATGGAGAACATTATCAAGTATATGAATGAACACCAAATCAAATTACAATGTTCATAAGCACAAATGTGCAAGAGCACAAACCGCTTTGTCAAGCACCAACACAACAACTATTTGTGAGAACCAACCCATAGGAGCACCAACACATCTTATGTATAAAATTCAATTATCTCTCAATGTTGCTTACTCAATAAATAATAGAACTCTACAATATATCTTGCTTTTCTCTCCTCTAAAGCAAATACAAACCATTCACTCTCTTGTATATTACAAATAGCTTCTCAGGACTTTACTTATATTTTTCAAAATGACCTTTGGCATTCACACTTTGTGACCCTTTAATCTTCATGGAAAATGGTTCTAAACTTGCATGACCCTTCGTATCCTTGCATTTGAAAAGTCACATGGTGACCCTTCATAAGCAAATTCATATTTTCCTCTGTCATCTTTATCTTGGTAACTTTCGTATCCCTTAAAGTGTCCCTTTATAGAAAAATGTGTCATGCCCTCTTTTATATTCACATGGTGACTCTTGAAATTCCTCAATATGACTCTTCATGATAACATGTATCCCATTCCTCTTTTTTCTTTACCCTGTGACTCTTTGACTTCTTCATGGGCCCTCTTTTGACTTATATGCAACCAAAAATATATTTGTTAATATTAAATAAATATTAACACACATTAACCATGATATGAATATCAAAGAAACCATTAAATGATATGGTGCCTTTATCACTAATAATGCTAGACCTTTGACATCAATGACAATATTTACAACAATCTCCCCCTTTGTCATTGATGGTAACCTCAAAATGAAACTTCCACATCCTAAAACCTACACATATTACCATTTAATAAAATAAAGTAACACCCCCTTACTATAACAATTTGTACCTATTTTACACCTATACCTATACCTATTTCCATTCTTATTCCTCTTTGACATGAATGGCAAAGGTCCTACCCTAGAGGTAACACTTAGTTCCCCCTCAACTATTATGATCCTTAATGGTAGGAAGTAAAATAAATCACTCCCAACTTCTCTTGTAGATACTCAAATATGTCTTTTGGTAGTACCTTAATGAAAATATCTATAATCTACTCTATAGTACTTATATATTCCATCTTAACCTATTAATCTACAACTTACTCTCTTAAGAAGTGATATCTAATGGGAATATATTTTGTTCTTGAATGCATCATTGGATTCTTTGAAATATTAATAGCACTTGTGTTGTCACAAAAAATAGAAATAGGTTAATCATATTTTACCTTAATATCTTCCAAAGTTTGCTTCATCTAAAGCACTTGAGTACAACATAATACTATTGCAATATATTATGCTTCAGTTGTAGAAAGTGCTATTAAATCCTACTTCTTTCTTAGCCATGATACTAAGTTATCACTAAGGAAGAAAACTCCTCCACTTTTACTCTTTCTGTCATCTAAGCAACCTACCTAATCTAGATATGTATAAGCAACCAAAGTCAAATCTCTACCCATGTAATACTATAATCCATAATCTAATGTCCCCTTGATATATCTAAATATTCTCTTCACCAACTAAAAATGACTATCTTTTGGAGCTAATTGATATCTTGCAACCATACCTATTTCATGCATGATGTTTGGCCTCAATGTTATCAAATATAAAAAACTACCAATCATAGATCTATATAAATATTGATTTGCAATAGGTGAATCTTCATCTTTATTCACCTTATTTCCTATACACATTGGTGTGCCAACTGGTGCACAATCCTCAAAACCAAATTTATTCAACATTTCCTTGGCATATTTACTTTGAGATATGAAAATTCTTTTATCTAACTAAAATATTTTCAACCCTAAGGAAAACAAAAAATTTCCAAGCATAGACATCTTAAATTAATTTTGCATATTATCAAAAAATTATTTTGTCATCTTTTTAATGCTTCTTCCAAAAATGATGTTATCAAAATATACCACAACAATCAATTGATGCTCACCTTCAGTTTTGATGTAGATATTACTATCAACAAATCCTCTCTTAAAACCTTGATCTTGTAGGTACTTATCGAGTCTTGCATACCAAGCTATGGGAACTTGACTCAATCTATATAGTGATTTCTTAAATCTACATACATGGCTACTAATATTTGAGGGAATAAATCCCTTAGGTTGCTCAATGTATACCTCTTCTTCTAGATTCTCATTTAAGAAAGTAGATTTGACATCCATCTGAAACACTTTGAAATTTTTAAACACTACATATGCAAGAAACATTCTAATATCCTCTAGCCTTACCATTGGTGCAAAAGTTTATTCAAAATCTATTCCCTCAATATGAGCATATCCTTTACATACTAATCTTTCTTTATTCATGGTCTCCTCTCCATTTTCATTCTACTTATTTCTATAAACCCATTTTGTTCCTATCACATTGTGATCTTTTGGTCTAGGCACTAATTCTCAAGTATCATTCTTTTCTATCTGATTTAATTTTTCATCCATTGCCTTAACCCAATGTTTATCATGTCTAGCTTCTAAAAAAGTTTAAGATGAATTTTGGATCATAAAGAGAAATTAACTTGCTCATATTCACTTACCATCATTCTTCTAGTGTGGGTTCCTTTATTTAAGTTGTTAATGATGTCACCTTTATTATGATTTCTCTAGATATATTTGGATGGTTTTTTGGTGTCTTTTTTCTCCTTCTCATCTTCATCTGATTATTCAAAGTCATCCTCTTCAATGATTTTAGGAATGTCTATTGGATCATTGACTCTTTGTGTTCCATCTTCTTCTATCATGACACTTGCACTTTTAACTATTTTATTAGTTTTTTTGTTATAAAATTTATAATTTTTACTTTTTCAATAATAACTAAGAAATATACCTTCATCTACTCTAGATCCAAACTTACCAAGTTTTTCATCAGTTCTTTTTATGAAGCATCTGCTATTAAAAACTCTAAAATAATCAACTATTGTTAGTTTGTCTTTCCATAGCTCATAAGGAGTCTTGTCACTATTGACACTCATTAATGCATTGTTTTGAATATGAAATACTATAAAAACTACCTCTCTCCAATATTTATCTAGTATATTATATTCATTTAGGATTGTCCTTGCCATCTCCTGAACTGTTCTATTTCTTCATTCAACTACTTCATTTTGTTATGGAGTTCTACTTGCTAAATAATGTCTCTTTATTCCATGGCCTTCACAAAACTCAATAAAATGATCTGACATAAATTCTCCTCCTTGATTTGATCTTAGAAACTTAATCTTCAAATTGGTTTCATTTTCATCTAATGCTTTGAATGCTTTGAAATGTCTGAAAGCTTTTGATTTTTTCTTTAAAAATATTATCCAAGTCATACGTAAAAAATCATAAATAAGAAACATGAAATATTTCTCACTTTGAGTACTTTGAGTTCTCATAGGTCCACACCAATCAGTGTGAACAAGATCTAACATCTGAATGGCTAAGTACTCTTTTGTTTTGAACCACCTTCTAGCATGCTTCCCATGTTGACAAGGTTCACAAAGCGTGTTAACTAGATTTGTAATCTTTGGAATATGTATGACTTCTTGATTCTTGATAATGTTAATAAGATTGTCAAAATTTATGTGTCCCATTCACCTATTTTATAGCTAACTTTCTTCAATCTGACTCAAACAACATCTTTGACCTTTGTTGTCTGATAACATATACAAATTATTACTTGTTATCTAAACATCTACAACCAACACATCTAAATATTTTCTCCTAATTTCACAACCTTTTGCATAAAACTTTAGTGTGTACCCTGGTCACACATTTGACTTACACTAAAAATATTATGCTTAAGACCTTCTACATGTAAACCATTTTTATTTTTAGTTCTATCATTATCCAAACTTAGTGTACCTTTTCTAACAATTCTAGCAGTAGTATTATCTCTAAATTTCATTATGACACCATTAATCTTCTTCAAGGTTATGAAATTTATCTTGTCTCCTTTCATGTGCCTTGAAAATCCACTATCAATGAATCATGGCTTTTCTTCATTTCTTACATTCAAAGTTGTCTATACCAACATAGATTTTTTAGGTTATTTCTTTTGCCGTGAATCTATCTAAACTTTCTTCTTGATGAACGAAGCCTTGAAACTCTGGTCCTTCTTGACTAACTCAAACATGATTGTATAGTACCAAGCTATGTGTCTAAATTTATTTCACTTGTAACATATTATGGACTTTTCATTAAACCCTAATAAAGGAGCAAAATAGTTGTGGTTTCTGCTTAACTCTGCATGAGTTTCCTTCTCCTTATTTCTGAAATTGTTAGCCCTTTTTTGACATTCTATTTTCTTATAATGATATCCATTACAATAAAAATAGTAACCATAAAAATAAGACCTATTTCTGTATCTCTAACTTGATTACCTTTTGTAGCTATGTTCTTTCTAGCCTTCTTTGTTTGAGATGTCCTCTATATTCTTAACTTCTTCCCTTTTTATTTCCTCTTTTATAAGAGCTTCAACATAGCTCTTTCCTTTTTTTATGTTAACCTTGTCTATGAAAGTAGTGGCCTACCCTTTCTCTTTTTTAAATATGATACCTATCTTATTTGACATTTATTTTTGACTTTCTAATATCTTATTCAATATATTAGTGTTATTCTCAAATTTTGAATCATTGGCTATTTTATCTTTATTTATTTTCTTGAGATCTATTTTTAAATAAGCAATTTAAATAACATACCTTTCACATTCTTCACTTACTTTTTGCAACTATGTCATTATATTTTTTTCATTCTTTTTGGCTTCTTTAAAGTGTGCTTGTAGATCTTCAATTTTTTCCTTTGACTCCTTTTCATTTTTCTTGATCTAGAGCTTTAATCTTTAATTCTTCTTCTCAAGAGCTTTTAACTCTTCTATAGCACAAATGAGTTCTCCTTCTAGATTCACTTTAGTTTCATCTTGTTCTTCTTCTTGATCATCTATAATTTTATTTGTGAATGTATTTTCATGTATGGCCATAAATAGAATATCTTCTTCTTCTGAATCACTGACCCCACTATCTTTGACTGAGCTAGAATATTTATAATACAAACTCTTCTTCTCAAATCCCTTCTTGAATTTTCCTTTACAATTATTCTTGTATGTATAATTTCCTTCTTTATTGTCACCATTACCCTTATTTGGGCACTTAGCTACAAAATGTCTAAGTTTTTCACAATTAAAACATTTAAAAGGTAACTTTCTTTGATATTTACTTGTGCCCTTTTTCAGCTTGCAAATGAATGGAGCTCCATTGTCATCTTCATCATCACTAGAACTTTCACTTGATTCTTGAATCTTAGATTTATATTTATTTGATGTATTAAAAGTAGCTTCTCTCTTTGAATTTTTCTCTTGTTTGGTCTTCATCTCATATGCCGTATTAATACTATGTAGCTCATCCATCTTTAGCTTGGCTAAATTCTTTATCTCTTCAATTGCCAAAAGTTTTGCATTATATCTTAATGGTAGATATCTCAAAACTTTTTGTACCATAATTATTCATCTAACTTTTCTCCAAAACCTTGAATATGACTAACTATTTGATCAATCTGCAAAAGGTAACTAGTTATATTTTCTTCCTCTTCCATCTTCAAACTCTCAAACTATCTTCTAAAAGTCTGAAGCTTAGGCTTGTTAAACCTTTCCATCACCTTTGTAAATATTCTCAAGTTTTACCCAAGTTTCATGAGCATATTTACATTGCATAATTTTAACAAAGTTTGATCTACATAAACCACATAAAATAACATTTAAAGCTTTAGCATCATTTTCACTTGCCTTATTTTTCATCAGATTAGTTACAAGTGTCTGTGGCTCTTCATATTCCTCCACCACTACTTGCCAAATGTTGAATTTGAGGGCCATAAAATATTTCCTCATCCTTATGCTCCAAAAATCATAATTTTTCCCATAAAATAAAGGTGTCTTATTTATATAAAAACCTTCATGTCATCTAGCCATTGTGTTTTCCCTGATTTACTTTCAATCTATAAAACATTTTCAAAAAGGAATCTACTCTAATACCAATTGTTAAGGATAAAATATACTAAGAGGGAGGGTGAATCATTATATTATATATCTTTTATTTAATCTAATTTCTTTTTTTTAATCAATTAATAACACATTCAAGATATACCATAAAACTAAAACAATAACATGTACCACATGAGAGAGAGAGAGAGAGAGAGAGAGAGAGAGAGAGAGAGAGAGAGCATATTTTTACCTGGAAACCCAAAATGAGAAAAACCATAAATAACAATTTCGATTTCAAGGGCACCAACCCCTTTGTCGAGCACCAAAAATCAACTATTTGTGAGAACCAACCCACAGAAACACCAACCCCTTACAAAGATTTATGAGCACTAACCAATAGGAGATCCAACCCCTCTTATGTATAAAGCAAAACTATATCTCAATGTTGCTTACTCAATAGATGATAGAACTTTATGATATCTCCAATTTTTCTCTCCTCTAAAGTAAATAAAAACCATGTACTCTCTTTCATATTACAAATGGCTTGTCAAGCCTTTATTTATATATTTCCTAATGACCTTTGGCATTCACCATTTGTGACCCTTCAATCCTTATGAAAAATGGCACCAAACTTGAATGACCCTTCATATCCTTGCATTTGAAAATTCACATGGTGACCCTTCATAATCAAATGCATCCTTTCCTCTTTTGTATTTATCTTGGTGACTTTTCATATTCCTCAAAGTGTCCCTTCATGTAAAAATGTGCCATACCCTCTTTTATCTTCACATGGTGACTCTTGTAATTCCTCAAGATGGCTCTTCATGAAAAAATGCATCCCATTGATCTTTTGTCTTTACCCCATGACTCTTTGACTTCTCCATTGGCCCTCTTTTGACTTATATGCAACCAAAAATATATTTGCTAATATTAAATAAATATTAGCACACATTATCCAAGATATGAATATTAAAAACACTATTAAATTCTATGGGGCCCTTATCACCACTAATGCTAGACCTTTGACATCACTAACAATATTTCCAATAGTGCATGTGAATATCTATGTTTGGTTTGTTGATGTTGGACCATATTCCTAAAAAATTGAATAGTTCTTTGGTTGTCATATTAGATGATGGTAGGTTATTTGAAATAGATATAAAAATTTATAAGAATCCCCTAAATCCATATGGACTTAGTGAAAAAATTGGCATCCCCTATACTTTACCTCAATAGATGATAAAGTAATAGTATTCTACTTCTTTCTTGACCAACTAGTTGAACCTAAACTAATGGAAAAATTATAACTTGAAGTGGACTTATGATTTTGAATATCATTATCTGAGTCTAATTTGATATATCCAATAAAGTCAATGTTAGTGATAGATCTTTAGTGAATCTCAAATAAATGTGTTTTATGAATTTAGTGAAATATCCTCCTAGCTACTTTCTAATGTAGCTTATGCAGTTCCTGCATGAATATGGAGACTAGGCCCACTACATATTATATGTTAGGTCTGGTGTGTGTCACATAGATAAGGATGCTCAAAAGTTACAGATACAAGATAACATCAACCACAAGTGAGTAAAATGTGTCCCAAGCTTGAATTTATATAGGAAGGGAATTAGAATTGCCTTACAATCATCCATGTGAAACTAATCAAGTAAATTGAGAGCATACTTGGGTTATGCAAGAGTAATCCCTAAGTCAGATTGATAAATGTGAATCCCAAGGAAGTAGTGTAACAATACCAAGTCTGTCATAGAAAATTTATATTTAATATCCCTTTCACCACTACAATAGATGAATAAGACTACCAATGATAAAAAAAAAATATTAACATAAATAACCAAAATTAAGAAGTAATCGTCCTATTGTAATAGATAGATGTTTGGATTTGAATGACATCTAGTGAATCTTGTGGAAAGAAATAAGTAATTCATATTGGTATACCAAGACTAAGGGGCCTATTTGAGGCCATATATGGATTTATTGAATTTGCACACTAAGGAAGAATCCTCAACAAAGCCTTGAGGTCGATCCATGAAAATATCCTCCTCAAGCTCACCATGAATAAATGCACTCTTCATGTCTATCTGATGAAAATATCAATATTTTACATTAAAATTAGAATGTGTTAGCCTAATTGAGTTAATATTGGTGATTGGTGTAAATATATTTATGTATTTGATGCTAGGCACCTATGAAAAACCCTTGGTGACCAACCCTACTTAATTTTTTTAATGAACTGACCTATTGCGTACTTGGTCCAATATATCCATTTGTATTGAACCATCTTTCTTCCCTTATGAAGAAGTGTCAAATCCTAAGTGTGATTCTTAATGAATAAATTATACTCCTCATGCATGGTATAATCCACTTAGGAATACATGATGCCTCCTGAAAAGTTATGAATTTGAGGTAGAGGCATAGAAATCATGTGGCCCACTCCAAAACTCTAAACCTGTCTACTTATCATTTGAAAGATACCTTACCCATGTACATGCACACTATAGACCATACATAGTGCAAAGAGGACCAGAATTGGATTAATCATGTAGAGTAAAGTCATCCTTTAAAATGTGTCTATATGTGGATGAACATGAGTCCCCATGACTAATATCATTGTCATAATTGGAAGAAGTGTTCTCAACCTATGGAATGTGTTCAAGTTGATCTAAATTATTTGAATCGAATCTAGGTGAGCGCAATGAATTAGAAAAAGTGTCAAGTGTTGATTCTATGGGAATCTCCTAAAAGTTAACACTTCTTTTGATGAATATCTCTTGTTTGGTTATGTGAATAAAGTGGTACCCCTTAACACCATCTAGATAACCTTTGAGGATGTAAGGGTCAATTTTAGATTCTATATCCTTGTGTTTCTTCTTTGATATGCATGCCATAACTAGAGATTTGAAAAATTTAAATTGATCAAAATAAGGCTTCTTATTGTGTCAAGCTTCAAAGGGAGTTATACCTTTCAAAGATTTTTGAGGAACCCTATTTTTAATGTATCAATCAAAATTGATTTCTTTCACCCAATGTTGTGGTGTAATTGACTTAGAGTGAATAATATAGTTAGCCATCTCTTTCAATGACCTATTCTTACATTTTTCAAATCTATTCTATTAAGGACTATAAGTAACTATCTATTTTAAATCAATCTCTTGTATGGTGCAAAATTGCTCAAACTTGTTATTGAAATACTCACCCCCATTATCATTTCTACAAAATTTGATGTATTTTTTAGATGATTTATATAAAAGAACCTTGAAGTCTCAAAACTTTTTTAAAACTTTAGATTTTTTGCCTAAGTGAACCCATGTGTATATTCAGAAATCATCAATGAAGATAAGTACATACTTAGCCCTTGCAAAATATAAACTAGGAATAGGTTTAGATATTACATTATGTACTAATTACAATGCTTGTAAAGCCTTCTAAGCTTTGTCTTTATCAAAATTTTCTTCAGGAAGCTACCCAAGGGAAAAACCCTCACAAAGACCCTTAAAAAATGGATTTAAGGTAAGCCTATGACCATATAATTCTTGTTAAGTTTTCCTAGGTAATTGTAGTTGAGGTGTCAAACCACTCAAGCCAAAGTTTGGTAATTCCATATGAATGAATAAATAATGTATTCATAGAATAATCAAGTGAAAATTTTGAGAAGGTGTATAACCTAATTTGGTGATTTGTCCTACCCACTGCCACTGTAGAATAATTGTGGAACTCTGATCATGTTTGAATATGGTGAAAACTCTACCCTCATGAACTTATTGATGTGATTGATTTTATACAATGATATGATATTAGTTGAAAGTGATGGAATACTTATAACTCTATTGAATGTTCTTACATTCATTTGAATAGACCCTCTCCTTGAAAATTCTACCAATGTGTCATCACCTAAGGTGATACAAGACATGATAAAAGGCTCTAAAGAAGAAAACTCAACTTATGAATATCCCATGTGGTGGGAAGTGTAGACATCTAATTCCTAACACCATTTGTGTTGAAATTATCACTCCTATTTGAATTTCACTCAAATGCACGTTTTAGGTTAAAATCTATAAAATGGGTTAAATGGTTCAAGCTTGTCATTTATAAGTGATGATTTAGGCTAATCTCTTCCTAAATGGGGTAATACATTTTATGTGATTCCTAACTTTGATCAATTCATTTCAAGTTAAAATGATGATTTTGCCTTTTTGTGATTTGGATCACTCCTTTCTACTAATTCATGAGTACACATCATGTAACTTTGTTATTATGTGTTGGTAACATCCTAAACATGAAAATGGTCTATATACATCTAACATCACCTTCTAATTCTTACTAAGTCAAATTACAACCTATTAATATAACTTTTTGACCATTTTGATTAATTGAGGGCCAATTTGTAAATAATTGCACATATGTTGATTAACATTGTTTAATGCTAACTAATCCAAATCAAGAGATTAAGTGGATTTTCTATGAGAGTTGTTGAATATTTATTTTAGGAAATTGATTTATATTAACTACATCACCTAATGATATCATCATATGAGGTGGCATCCATAAATAATAAATACATAAAATATCATGATTATGAGTCTCCCATGCCTCATTAAGACCTTTTATACCTCTTAAATTGCCTTCTATCTCAAATATTTATGAGGGATGTTTATGGATTTAATTATTTAATTAGATTAATTCATGGCCACATATCTCAATCTTGAGATGGATGATCATGGTTGATCCTGATTAATCTAAATAATCTATAAGTAGAGAGGCCATGAACATCATTTTTAATCTTGATTTGTGCAAAGTTAATATGGTAAATTATCTCCACAATCCTTTGTGTTGATCATTAGTTTTTTATTAGATTCATTTGATAGGTTAGATTGGAGATTTCATCTACTTTGAGCCTAGGTTATGCAAAGAATTCTTCAGACATGGGAGGAACTACCACCATTGTTGATGAAGACAAGAAATCTTAATCAAGGGAGAACATGGTTTTGAGCCGTACTTGTATGGTGAATTCACTTGGGAAGGTAATCGATGTTGATTTATCTAAATTGTTGATTGTTATATTATTTAATTCCCACATGAATAAAAAGGATAAGTTTTGTTATGTCTTTAATGCATTTTTCATTATTTCTTGACTAATGCATGACTTTCTTTATAATCCTGTCTACATTTTGGCATGCCTAGAGAGACCCTAACCCCACAAATTTGCTTATGAAGGCTCTTTCAAGAAACCTACTAACAAATTTTATGCATAATCTTGGAGTGAATGAGTCAAAAGATTGAAAATTTAAGTTAAAATTATGTTTTTTTATAATTGTGTTTTTGTTCCTGGTAGCATCAGTTTTGGTCTCTATTGCAATATCATTACTATCACAGTAGTGATTTTATAACAAAATCACTATTTACTAAAAAGTGATTTTGCAGCCCTGGGTAGTGATATCATTCACCAAAGCAATGACTTTTTTCACTTGAGTAGTGATTTTGATAAAACAACAATTTTGTCTCAAAACAATGATATTATTCACCATGTATAGTGATTTTGCCAAAACAATGATTTTGTCCCAAAATAATGATATTATTCACCCTGTACAACAATTTTATATTCAACAACAATAATTTTGTCAATAGAACAATGATTTTATGTTTTTTGTTTGGTAATAATGATTTTGTAGGAAAATAATGATATTGTGTTTTTCTAATGATCTAACCCATAACTATGATATTATTGTGTAGTAATTGTGATTTTGTAGGGAAACAATGATATTGATTGTGTAACAATCATTTTAAAATAGAGAGCTTGTTTTGAGAAGTTACTTCACTCATTTTCAAATAGCTTTAAAGCTAAAGGACATACTGACTTTTTCATTGCAGGATCAAGCTTCAAATTTGTTAATAAATGATTTTTAGACCTTCTTTGAAAGTTTAAAATGGACTAGGAAATTTGTTTTGGTGATATATGGAAAATTTATATGCCTAGGTAAATGTTTTGATAAATTATGCTTTCAAAGTTACAATTCAAGGCCAAGGGCCAAAAAGAACATCACCAAATCTTTCTTTTAGTGATTAAAATTGAACTCATTTGTCAATTTTGTATGCAATATGTGATTAATTAATTTATTGGCAAAAAGAGGGATGTTGTGTGTATGATCTTCCATCCATCCCCTTTAGGGAAATTGTGGAATCAAAATCATTATCCTTATTGTAAGAATGCCTAGTCTAAGGCATAGAAAGAACGTCATTTAAAGCACTCTCCAAAAATGTACAATAATATTGGGTGATCTTGAGGTGACCATAAAGTCTTTCTATTAAGTCTTTTATTTTATGCAAAATTGGTTTGTGAGGGAGATATCATCACCTCCAATGAGTTCTATAGGGTTAAAACATCGAGGCATATCTACACTTTGGACATCGTATTAAACTAAGTAAGTGATAGATGTAGTTTTTGTAAAAAGGGCAAGACCTTTTTACAACAATCCAAGTGTTGTGGACACCCAATTAAAGTGCACTTATTTTGTATATTTTAGCATAAAAGCCATTGTGCAATAGATCCATCTAAAAATGTTCAAAAACATGTAGTTTTTAGATAAATCCCCACTTTCCATGGAAGTATTGTTGGTGCAAGGTGAACCTCAAGGTCCATGTCACCATATTATCATTTGGGAAAAGGGGGAGTGTAAAAACCCTACTATATAATGTGTATTTACATTTTGAATGAACACTTAAAGATAGTCTCAAATGATGTATATAGATAGACTCCAACAATATCATGTAACATTGTTAGTTTAGAATTAAGATGGTTATTTTTTTATCATTATCTTACTTGGTATTGATTTGTGTCTAAAACTACTTGTTAACTCAATGAACTTAACCAAAACACATTGTTCTCAAAATTCTTGAGCAAGGGAGGTATTACGTTGTCTAATTGGGAAATTTATCTTTTCCTTTTCAAAATTGTTATGAAAAACTTTGTGTCATATCACCCACTTTGGAATAATTATGCTACCCACTTGAGTTTAGATCATTTACCCAATTTATTTAAGTCTCTCATTTATAATTCACATTAAAAATTAAACCTTTCTCAGTTTTAAGGGTTGGTGTGTTAAATTGGGTTCACCATTTGCATGTTAAACTTATTCTAACTTGGGTTTAATTTTCCATTTGGATTAAGGGCCATTTATTAGACCAAAATCATATTATCATCTTGGTGGACTTGAGTCATCTTAAGTATCACTCATGCTTTGAGTCCTAGAACATATTTTATCCTACTAGAACCATGTGGTGATCTTTTGTTACCCATTTGGTCCTAAATTTTCACTAATTGATTCATGTATGCTTTTAGTATCTTTATTTTCTTAGTTCATATTATCTTATTCATAATCTAGAGATCTTTCCTCTAATTTTATGGGGTCAACTCATCGAAGTTGAAACTAGCTTTTATGATATAGGTGTATCACAAATATATAGGCTTTGGTGTATTAGTTTTCACCTTGGATATTTGAGTTACCTTACCCTCTTACAAGCTATATGATTTTAAATTTACCAAAATTTGGGTAAATTCATGAACCAAATATTCTAATTGTGTGTAGTTTCAAGCCACCCTCCATTTATAGTCTCTTTGGTGCCTTAGTCATTTGTTTAGAAAAGGATCAAAATTCATATCTCATTTAAACATTTGAAAAACATTTTCCAAATCTTATCAAACATTAAGAACACTCTTTTTAAATAATGACACTAAGGTACACTTGCAATAGGGTTCATTATGGCACCAATTGCAAGGTAGAGAATTTTTATGATGGACATGAACACTTCATCTTGTTTAAGGATGTTGCCTTATTTGGACCTATCTATTGAAAACCAATCACATCCATGCCAATTTTTTAAGGTTACTATTTTGGGGTATCCTTCTCCTTCAACTTATATGAGTAATCAAGCTCTACAATGCATGAAGGTTACCATTTTAGGACCTCCTCGTTTGGTTTGCACAGGTAACCAAATTAATAAGTGTCTAATATTTACCATTTTAGGACCTAATCCTTTGTTTTACAAAAGCAACCGAACTAAGAATCATCTAGTCATTACCATTTTAGGACCTCCTCCTTTGGTTTACATAAGCAACCAAACAAGAAGCATCTAGTCATTACCATTTTAGGACCTTATTTATTTTGCACAAGCAACCAAATTAAGAATCATCTAATCATTATAATTTTAGGACCTCCTCCTTTGGTTTGCACAAGAAACCAAACTAATAAGTTTCAAATCATTACCATTCTAGGACCTCCTCCTTTGGTTTGCATAAGCAACCAAACTAAGAAGTGTTTAGTTATTACCATTCTTATCCCATCACCAGTTTTTGATGAACCTATTATTGAATAACCTCCATTTGACAAACCACATGTGTTTGATCCCTTTTTCAATAGTCTAATTTTTGGAGAGTCCATTATTGAACAAAAAACCATTATTCTCACTAAACCATATGTTCCCCAATTTAGAAATTCTATGCCGATCTTCAAGCCTAAATAAGAACCATTACCTCTTCAAGAGACATCTTATGAGGACCAAAATGTGCTCAAAATTGATTGTTTACAACCAATTATGAACCAAAACCATGATGTTATTATCAAAATATCCATTTGTGATAAGTTAACCTGTGATAAGTTACCCATTCATATTTTACCTATTTTTAAAGAGCCTCATCTCCTTGACAAGCTAGTCTCTGTAGAGTTATCTCTTGATTTTTTCTCACTCATTAAGGAGTCTCACTCTGATAGACAATTTTTTCAAGACATCCCTTGAGTGGTTCCCTCTAGTAGAGGGGCTTCACTTAGATGAGCCAGTCTATGTTGAACCCTTTTAAAATGAATTAGTTTTTATTGATCCCATTATGCCATCATAGCCCATTACTTATTAAACATTCAACATTCAACCAAACATTATAGAAACAACTACATCAGATGAAGAATCAATATTAGATTTAGCATCATAAATAGAATCAACATTAGTTGTGACATTGGATTCAGAGTCCTTTGCATTAGAATTAGATTTAGAAATAGATTATAGTCATGGTTGTTAAAACATTGGTTACACTTGTCTCGTAGATCAATTTGAATATATTTGTGATCATTCTATAGTTTTTGAGGATGATTACTTCAGTATTGACACAAGTTCTCCTAGTATTTTCTAGGATGATTTTTGTATCTTTCATCATCTCACCATTCCTACCACCCAACATAGCCATTATATTGACATTCTACCTCCCATAAACATCGATTGGGATTGATAGAATCATAATTTATTAAATTGCATCCATGGTGACATACCATTTACAAAATATCAGGGGGGCCAAGACCACATTCATTGACAAGAAGAACAATCTTCTTGTGAAACCTTTTCAAAGACACTAGGGGATGAGCAAAGATCAAACTTAGCATTTTTTAGTGAAACATTTTTGTAGGCACTAGAAGACAATCAAAGTCAAAATATAGCATCTCTTTGTGAGACCTTTTTGTAGGAACTAAAAGACAATCAAATTCAAAATATAGCATCTCTTTATGAAGCCTTCTTGGAGGTGCTATGGGATGATCAAAACAAATTCATTGGTGAAAAATCCTAAGGCACCAATAGTTGAGCATAAAATTTCTTCATTGGTTACCAAAGATATTATTCAAGATCAAATCAAAACAACTTCCAATGTACAACATAATAAGATGATAGCTACTCTCAAGATCAAACAATAGAACAATCTAATGGTCCTATTGAGAGCTTCTTCAAAGGTATTCATCCCCATGAGAACTATAATTATGTTGAATCTAGTATTAGCAACATTACATGTGACTAAAATTTTGGATCTTCATTTGTTTCCAATTCACTATATATTCCATTATCACCCACCCTTTTATTACCCACTTATATCATTTGTCATTGGAATCACTTTCATTTATAGAGGCTATGAAGATATTTTGTCTTGATATTTGAATGAATCAAAATTGATTGCCAACACAGATTGTAATAGCATTATTTAGGTCTAGATCTATAGCCAGTTATTGATAGAGCATATTTTTTGAAAGGGTGTTTGATAAAAACTTTATAACAGATCATTTCTATTGTCTCACATATTGATTAAGATGTGCATCTCCTTGTTAGCAAGAGCAATAAAAATATTTTTCACTTTTCCAATTTCCATTTTCCATTACCATATCTCATCTCTTGGGGACAACCCTATAGTCCCTTTTTAGGAATTATTATACCATTGTGATCCATAAACTATGTTGTTTGAACTACATTAACTTGAGGTCATTTAGGAATATCTAAGTAGCACTCAATTACTATTGAGATCAAGTTGATCACCCCATGCTATGCTCTTGCCATTTTGAAAATAAATAAACACCAGTTCATCTTACCGCATGCACTTGCCATTTTGAAAGATCATTCTTTTTCATCCCATTAGCTTGTTATTTGCAAGACCATTCTTATTTGTTTGTCATATCTCCTATTTATTCTATAACATCAATCATGTTGGTCTGATTGTAATTTTTCTTCTATCTCATTCCTGGGAGAACTACATTTGGCTTTAAGTTCATGTTGGAACATGCATCTATGGAATTATGTAGGCAACATCCACTTGTCTTGTATATCTAGAATTAGTTTGACCAACCCCTTCCTTATCTTCTCTCCCCCCATTTATTCTATCATTGTTCCTCTTTAATTGGGGAATAATTTTTATGTCATCATTCTTTGTTATGTTGTGATGGAATGTAATTCCTCTATCACATGTGCATGCTCATTTATCTCTAAACTGCACTAACATTTATCTTTTTGTTTGTGTGTTTATTTGTATTTTGTTGGTGTTTTTTTTTCTTTCACACCTATCCTTTTATTTCTTCTCATTTTCTCATTTTCTTACTTATTGTCTCATCTTAGTCTTTTGTTTCCATATATATTTTTGTTTATTTCTTTTGTGTTTCAAAACATCTTGATGATTCACATGGATCTTGATTATTTATATATTGATCCTGTGTTATTAAGTTGTTCTTGGACCCTTCTGTTTATTTGACTATTGTTGGTGTCTTATTTTTTGTTTAATTTTGCTTTTCTCTTTTGTGTTCAGGAATGTCTTGATGGTCCACATGGATCTTGATTATTTATATCTTGGTCTCATGTCATTAAGATGTTCTTGATTTTTGTTTTTTAACATTTTTGTTCCAACTTAAGTCTTGATTGATCATATCTTGGTTTCAAGTTAGGATCATTTATGTTTATCTTTATCTTTTTCATTGTTTTTTTTTAAAAAAATTTAAATAGATGTAACTCTAGTTTTGGTCATTATTTTATGATTATCCTTAGTTATAAGTATTAAAATTTGAACTAGCTTAGTACAATTTTAATATTATGTCATTATAAGTTATTCATATTTATGATGCCTAATTTTTTTTATAGAAATAAATTTATGCTTAGGTTTCAATGTCTTAATGTCACATCACTCCACTGAATAGTTCTCAAGAACACTTTGCATAATCTAAGCTCATAATATGAAAATAGACATCTAGGTATCATATATTTTAGCACTTCACTCTATACATAGACGTGCATCTCTTTGCATAAATTATGAGTCTAATTAATTTTTAGTCAATTTTCATCATTCCTCATTACATTCTCTCCCAAACTAGGGTGAACTAAATTTTTCTAAATTTCATGTTGGATCATGAGTCCATGGAACTATGTAGGTAGCATCCACTTCTCATATAAATCTAGAGTTATCTCAACCATCTCCATTCTTATTTTCATCTCTCTCATAATTTTTTGCATTATCATATGATGGGTTTTATATGGATTTCTAAGCCATTAAACTATCACATGTACATTTTTGCCCACTTACTTTAACCTATTTGTTGGATTATATCCTTAAGCTATTTTTCTTGCCAATTTCCCATGCTAAGTCACACCATCTAAACAATGTCTGAATCAAATCAGCCCTACAAGAGAAAACCATTATTTATTATTTATCAATGATCAAAATTTTCCCTACTAGGGGAAAACTATCTTATCATGATCACATTTTCTCTACTAGGGAACCTATTATTATCTTCTCTTTGGAGACCCCATTATAGTGGTGCTTCCCTTCATAAAGTAGAACATTCTCTCTTTTTATTTAATTCTAAGCTCTCCAAATTAATGCCATGATGGTAATATTTTAGTGTGAAACTTGTTTTAGGATTGAACAATGCCATAAGCACACATATTGTACTCTCAAACTGGGTACTTTTAAAGTGTGTCACTTACATTTATTGATTGTATCTTTCCCATTCCCCCCATCTTTGGGACCTAGTATACATCTTATTATATTTTTATCATTGATGGTAACAATGTGTGAAATCATTATCTCATTTAGATATGATATATTCCATGGGTTAATATCTCATTATCCCTCTCTTTTTGAGATTCCATTCTTCTCTTTCATCCTAATATGTCCTCTCGAGGGGGCATCCTAGGTCATTTTCAATTTCTTCTTGATAAATATTTTCTTTGAAAAGATGTTGCTTCACCTGAATGTCTCACTACACCTTCTAAAATAGGGGGAAATTTTATATGTTTAATTCCTAACACCATTTGTGTTGAAATGGTCAATCTTACTTGAATTGCACTCAAATTCACATTTTAGATCAAAATCCATAAAACACGCTAAATAGTTCAAGCTTGTCATTTAAAAGTGTTGATTTTGGCTAATGTATCCCTAAATGGGACAATGGATTTTATGTGATTCTTAACTGTGATCAATTCATTTCAATTCAAAATGACAATTCACCTTTTTATGCTCTAGATCACTCTTGATCAAGGGAAAGCATGCTTTTGAGCTGCACTTGTATGGTGAATCTCATTGGGAAGGTAATTGATGTTTATTTATTTCAATTATTTATTTATATCTTTTGTAATTCCCACATGAATAGATAGGCTAAGTTTTGCTATGTCTTTAATGCATTTTTCATGATTTCTTAACAAATGCTTGACTAACTCTCTTTGTAATCCTATCTTCATGAAACACCCATTTTGTAACCCATGAATTAGTTGAATATGAAATTCATACAAGATCATTTCCATTTTTTTCTCTTTACCTTTTCCTTTTTCCTTAGAATAATATTGAGATGATGAATTATGCTTGATAGACTTAGGAACACATATGTTATTTTTCTCTAGAAGATGATTTATGTGACCAATTTATTTCTTCATGCACTTGTGTTAATCATGGCCATTTTTATTAAAATGGTAACACTTAAACTTCTCTTTCTTAGGTTTTTCATTAGAAGTTGAGGTTTTGGTGGTTGTTTTGGTAGAGGTTGATAATTTCTTCTTCTCTTGATCCTTGTTACTTTTCTTCTTCTCTTTTTTAGAAGCCTTCTATTTCCCATTCCTAGAAACTAGGAATTAAATATTTGAGTACTTGAATGTGCCCATATGTATTAAATTATCTTTCTCCCAAGTTAGCTCGATAATAAAGGCATCTAAATAGGGTATTTTCTATGTAGTGTCTAGAACACTTTTAGTGGCAAGGAAAGTAGAAATAAACTGAGTAATCAATACCTAGATTATAGAGTATAGAAATAATAAGTTGGTCATATTTATTCTTTATTTGACATTATTTCAACTACAATCTCAAAGACTTTATCTTGGTGAATAAATCTTGAAGGGTGTCAAAATTACTAGCACTCATGCCAATAAGCTCATTTTCAAGTTCATGACCTCTTATCACATCAAACTTCTAAAAACACTTTTATAAGATGGTCCACACTTCATTTGTATATTTATAAATTTATAAGTGAAAGATAATATCAAAATACATAGAAAGACTAAACAACCCATAGGATTCATCATTATGGTTTTACCATGTAAATTATGTTTGCTTTTGTACTAGGTTCAATTTCATTTCCCATTGTGATATGATGTAAACCCTTTCTCCTTAATATAATTTATATTTTGGTTTTCCTTTCATATTATTTAAATGGATTTAGTGGATTAAATTAACTTTTAAAAAATAAACTCTAGTGGTTGTGGTTAAAATTGTTATTACTACAGAAATGAAGTGCAATAAGAAATAATGAGAAATCCAAAACACATTACACACCCCTCTAAATTATTAAATTGTGAAACCCTTAACTGTTACAAATAATTCATTCTCAAAATATGTTAGGCACAACTAAGAATGTGTTTAGAGAAACTAGTACAAATGTCAAAAATACATAATTTGTAAGGGGACATCATGCTTAGCTAATAAGGCATCCAAAATAAGTATAAATAGTGATCAAAAAAGAAAGAGAAAGTATTATTTTGAATGCAAGGGGGTTTGAGAATCTATCAAATAGGACCTCACCCTCTGGTGTTTGATGAGAGAAATTATGATGAGTTTTTAAAATAATAACTTCTCATCCTTTACAAAATGATATTCATAATACATACATACATAAATCTGTGTGTGTGTGTGTGTGTGTGTGTGTGTGTGTGTATGTATACATACATATATATATATATATATATGTATGTATGTATGTATGTATGTATGTATATACATACATAGACATATATATATATATATATATATATATACATACATATATACACACATATATATACATATACATACATATATATATATGTACACACACACACACACACACACACACATATATATATAAATATATATATCTATGTATGTATATATATATATATGTATGTATATATATGTATATATGTGTGTGTGTGTATATATATACATACGTACATATATATATATATATATATATATATATACATACATATATATATATGTACGTATATATATGTATGTATATGTATATATGTACACACACACAGATATATATATACATACATATATATATGTATATATATACATATGTGTATATTTATATACACACACACACATATATGTGTGTGTATACATATACATACATATATATACGTACATATATATATATATATTTATATATACACATATATCCATACATATATATCAGAGTTGTTGCCAGAATCTAGATAACGCGAGTGCAATGAAGACATGATCACACAAGTTGAACAAGTGCACACCACAAGATGCTAAAGCAATTTGAAATTAACACAATAAGAGAAATTGCAGAAGACAAAATGGAGAAAACCAAAATCTAATTAGCATGAGATGGCCAAAGTGAGGAATACAAATAGGAGAGTACGAAAGTAACTCTTCCACAAAAGGTGGACAAGGCACCCCAAGAATATAATGTAACTCCTCCATGAAAGGTGGTGATACGGTGCTAAGAATAGAGAAGTAACTCTCATTAAGGGAGTTACTTATGACACCTATGACACATCTATGACACACACCTCCACATAAGCTAGCCTATCCCACAAATGTAGGAAAACTCCATGTATGCACAAGAAATACAATTTTCCTAATTAATAAATAGGGAAAAATAAAAACCTACACTAACACCTCCCCAATAGCACAAATTAGGTGGGTAGTGTGGAAATAGAAAATGGGTCCCAGCAACTGGGCTTGATGAGGTACCCATGTACAAATGCAATCTCCCATAAGATAGAGAAAAGGAGAAAACCCATAGGAAAAAACTCCCCCCAAAAGAGAGACATGAAAGAAAAGAAGAGGCTAGAAGCCCCCCTTGAAGATGATGCTACTACAAATGTGGACTGCACCAAAAGAAGAGCTCATAAATGAATGAACTTACTCTCAGTGAAAGTTTTGGTGAAGATGTCTACAACCTGCTTCGAAGACTAGCAAAATATCAAGTCAATGACCTGATTATGAATAAGCTCTCAAATGAAATGCATGTGAATCTCTATGTGCTTGGTCCGTTGGTGCTAAATTGGATTCCTATAAATCTGTATGGTACTTTGGTTATCACAATAAATGATGGTAAGCTACCTGATAGGAATGCCAAACTTAAAAATAATCCCCTGAAGCCAAATAGCCTCAGTTTTTTCATTAATAGCTCCCCTGTACTCTACCTCTATGGATGATATAGAAATAACATTCTACTTCTTGCTAGAACAATCAGTCTCAAGCTTGACTCCTGATAGAAAGGGAGTCAGAGATGGCTTGCAATCAGCCATGTGAAACTGAGCCAATAAGTCGAGAGCATACTTAGGCTACGCAAGAGAAATCCCTGAATCTAACTATAAGATCTTGATGCCAAGGAAGTAGTGTAACAAACCCAAGTCTGTCATGTCAAATCTATCTTGAAGAGATGCCTTCACTACTGCAATAGCTAATGAAGAACTCTTGGTGATCAAAAGGTCATCAACATATAGAACCAACATCAAGAGCGAATCATCCTACCATAAGAAGTGGACATTGGGATCAGAATGGCACCTAGTAAAACTTGCTGTGAGAAGGAAGGAATCCATCTTGGCATACCAAGCCTAAGGGGCCTATTTGAGGCTATAGATAGATTTCCTAAGTCTGCATACTAAGGAAGAATCCTGAACAAATCCTAGTGGCTACTCCATGTAGATCTCCTCCTCTAGGTCTCTGTGAAGAAAGGCACTCTTCACATCCATCTGATGCAGATCTCAACCATGTGCTATGGCAATAGCCAAGGTGAGTAAGATAGAAGTCATATTTGCAATGGGTGTAAAGGTCTCTGAGTAGTCAATGCCTGCCACCTATGAGAAACCCTTGGTGACCAATCACGTCTTATACTTATCAACTGACCCATCTGCTGCAAACTTGGTCTGATATATCCACCTACATCGAACCATATTTCTTCTCATAAGAAGTGATGTCAAGTCCCAAGTGTGATTTTTGATTAAGGAAGAATATTCTTCCTCCATAGCATTATCCCACTTAGGTACCCCTGATGCCTCTCGAAAAGTATGTGGATCTAAAATTGAAGCAAAGAAGGCATGTGGATCTCTCTGAAAATCCCCCTAGTACGTTCATCATCTGTGGGATTTATTACCCAAGTTTCATCACTCTCAAATGTCTGTCTAGCTGAAAGTGGCCTAGAAGTGGGCAAGTCAGGGGCTAACTCATCCTCTGACTGACTAGAGGTGGATGATGCTACATCACTGTCCTTGTTATCTAAACTCAAAGAAGAAGAAGATGACTCTGGCTCAAGAGCATATTATGGCTAATCTAAATTTGATGAGGAATCATCATGAAGAAGTAGATCCGATGAGGGAGAAGAAGTGTCAAGTGTTGAGTCTCTAAGACTCTCCTAAAAATAGACACTTCTCTTAATGAACAACTCATGAGTGACTGGATCTAAAAGGTGATATCCCTTAATACCATCCAGATATCCTACAAAGATGCAAGGCTTGGACTGACATTCCATAGCTTTATGTTTCTTCTTTAGAATGCGGGCCATGGCTGGGGATCTAAAAACCCTGAGGCGCTCAACATCAAGTTTCCTTTTATGCCAAGCTTTAAAGGGTGTTATCCCTTTCCAAGATTTTGAGGAACCCTATTCTGAATGTAGCAAGCACAATTGATGGCTTCGACCTACTATTGTGGTGCTAAGGATTTGGAGTGAATCATATAGCTAGCCATCTCTTTCAAGAACCTATTCTTATGTTCTGCAACCCCATTCTATGGACTATAGGTGAATGTGCGCTACAAATCAATCCCCTCTGTGGTGCAAAATTGCTCAAACCTGATGCTGACATACTCCCCTCCATTATTAGTTTGAATAACCTTGATGGATTTCTCACTCTATTTCTCAACAAGAGCCTTGAAGTCTAGAAAATTTTCAAACACTTCAGACTTTTATTTGAGAAAATATATCCAAGTGTACCTAGAGAAATCATCAATGAAAGTGAGGATGTACTTGGCCCTTGTGAAAGATGGTTTGGGAAAGGGTCCTAATACATCACTGTGGACTAACTCCAAAGGTTGTGAAGCCCTCCAAGCTTTTCCTTTGTCAAATTTTGCTTTAGGATGCTTCCCAAGGGAGCACCCCTCACAAAGTCCTTTTGAGAATTGGACACGAGGCAAGCCAATGACCATGTCATTTTTACAAAGTTGCTCAAGATAGCAGTAGTTAAGGTGGCCAAACCACTCATGCCATAATTTTCTAACTCCATTTGAATGCGTCAACAATGCTATGGGAGAAGAATCTGATGAAAAATGTGAGGTGTATAACTTGGCTTGGTGATCTTCCCTACCCACTGCCACTGTAGTATCACTATGCAACTCCTTGATAACCACTAAATTTGGTGAAAACTCAACTCTCATGCCCTGACCAATGTGAGTGATTGGTACACTAATAGGAGATTGGTTGAAAGAGAAGGAACACTTAGAACATTGTTGAATGTTCCTCCTTCCATTTCAACTAACCCTCTCCTTGCAATAGAAATTGAAGTGTTATCACCCAAACTAATTGAAGTCATGCTACAAGGCTTTAAAGATGAAAACTCAACTAGTGACGAGCCCATGTGGTGAGAAGCACCTGAGTCTATGACCCATGAAGATGTAGAAGCTACAGTTGATACAAGGGCCTTGCCCTTTTCTTTCTCCTTACCCTTGCCTTTTGCCTTAGTAGAATCTTGGGTTGATGAATTCTGCTTGATGGACTCAGGAACACCTATGTTGTTCTTCTCTAGAAGATGAGTTAGGTGGTCTATTTATTTCTTCATGCACTTGTGTTCATCATGCCCTATATTTTTACAGTAGGCACACTTAACCTTCTCCTTCTTAGGTTTAGCATTGGAGGATGAAGACTCAGTGTTGTTTTTGGCAGGATTGGTGTTTTCTTTCTTCTTCTCCTGGTCCTTATTATTTTTCTTCTTCTCCTTTGTTGAAGTATTATCCTTACCATTTCTAGCTATAAAAGCTTGGGGTTGAGTAGACTTCATTGTGCCCATCTGAATTAGCTTATCTTGCTCCCTAGTCAAGATGGCAATGAATGAATCTAAAGAAGGCATTTTCCATGCAGTGCCAAGGGCACTTTTAGTGGCATGGAAAGTGGAGACAAATACTGAATAGCTTGGACCTAAATTTGTGAGAATAGAAAGTATAAGTTGATCATATTTCTTCTCTATCCCACATTATTTCAATTGTAATCTAAGGGCCTTAAACTTAGTGAAGAAGTCCTGTAGGGTGTCAAAGTTGTTAGGACTTAGACTTATGAGTTTGTTTTCGAGCTCATGACCTCTCATTTCATCAAGCTTCCCAAAAAACTTTTATAAGATGTCTCATATGTCATTAGGATTTTGAGAGGATTCTAAGTGGAAGAGAAGTTTTGGAGACATAGACAAGCTCAGTAACCCAAAGGCTTCATCACTATGGTTGTACCACTTAACCTTTTCAGCATCTATGTTGGGTTCTACTTCTGTACCCATGGTGATCCTATAAAAACCTTTACTTCTAAGAATGATTGAAATTTTAAATTTACATTCATGATATTCAAAAGGTGTTAAGGGTTTATGTTGAAAACAATCCATTTTTTCAGCTGAATTTAGGTGAAGTTGTGTTGATTGCAAGTTGTGATTTTATGCAGAAAGGAGAATGAAAGTGGAAAATTTGCAAGTTGTGAAAAAGAAATCACACCCCCTCAAATATTGAGCCCCCCAAAATACGTAAGTACACACTCAAAAGATGTCAGACTCAGCTAAAAATGTGTCTTAGAGCAATCAGTGCAAGATTAAAGCAAACAGGACATCAGACTCAGCCGAAAATGCATCTTGAGAGACCCAATTTTTTTGGCACATTATAAACTAGTGCATTTTTAAAAAATAACAAGTATACACTATGGAGAATTGAATTACAAGCACTTTTATAAAAAGGGCACCCAAAAATGAGCTACCATTTGCAATATTTTAAAGTTAAATTTTTTTTGTAAACAAGTGTTTTTGCAAAAAAAAGCACTAAAACATTAAAAAAGTGCCTATTATGGGGAGAGAAAGTGGCCTTCCAACCACTCATTGGATTCAGAATGGAATGAAGAATCTAAATTATGTTTTTGTGAGGGGGAATTGGCCTCCTACCAACTTGGGCCTCACCCTTCGTCTTCATAGGTTGAAGATACAAGTTGAAATTAAACCTCTAAACTGCCTTTTTGAATGCTAAATTTCAAATTTGATTTTAATTCAAAAATAAAATGACTGATTTAAAATTAGAATAATTATCAAAAGTAGTTTTGCCAATAAAATAGGGAGAGATAGTGGGCCCACAAAAAAAGACTTTGGAAACAAAGAACAAAGTTTGAACTAGGCGCCATCAGCAAGGACATCAGATTACCAATTTTTTTGAAGTCCATGAAGTAAATGCCAAGCTCATCCTACCGTCCATCTGAAAAAAATAGTTCGCTCTGCCACCAACCCAGGCATGAAGGACAAGGCCGAATACAAGATATGCACTCAATAGATCAACCCAAGTGTGAAGAAGAAGGTTGGCTACAAGACATGCGCGCAGCAGATCAACCCAGGTATTGTCAAATTTTGCTAAGACGCTAACCATTGGCCATGGCCTTACTTTGTTTGCACCAATAGACAAAACCTTTGGTAGGCCTATCGTGGCTAAGCTAAAAGGACTCTCCAACGCTCAGTAGGTTTGCATACTGGAATGTAGTCGCTTGGAAATGCTTAAGACTTTCCAGCAAGACCATTAGTATTCTGTCTACTAACAGAGCTTCTAAGTATGCCTTGTCAATTTCTTCGACCGGTGATACACTTAAGAAAGCAAAGTAAGTAGGCAAGAAATGATATTGATAGATTTTTTAATTTTTGACCAGATCTAGAATTAAAAAAACTCCACTCCTCTTGATTTCAAAAAATAAGCTAAAAGCATAATCACACACAAGATTACCAGTTTTGCTATGATATCATATCGGAGTTGTTGCCAGAATCTAGATAATACGAGTGAAATGAAGACGTGATCACACAAGATGAACAAGTGCACACCACAAGATGCTAAAGCAATTTGAAATTAACACAATAAGAGAAATTACACAAAATAGAATGGAGAAAACCAAAATCTGATTAGCATGAGATGGCCAAAGTGAGGAATACAAATAGGAGAGTACGAAAGTAACTCTTCCACAAAAGGTGGACAAGGCACCCCAAGAATAGAATGTAACTCCTCCATGAAAGGTGGTGACAAGGTGCTAAGAATAGAGAAGTAACTCTCATCAAGGGAGTTACTTATGACATTTTTATGACACCTATGACACATCTATGACACACACCTCCACATAAGCTAGCCTATCCCACAAATGTAGGAAAACTCCATGTATGCACAAGAAATACAATTTCTTTAATTAATAAATAGGGAAAAATAAAAACCTACATTAATTATATATACACACACACACACACACACACACACACACACACACACACACACACACACACACACACACACACACACACACACACACACACATACATACATTTAAAAAAATTGAAAAAATATACATACATGTATGTATGTATGTATGTACATACATACATATTAAAAAAATAAAAAAAATATCTCTTACAAAGGATAATGACCCTTCACTATGCAATATTATATTTTTTTTCAATCAAGAAATAAAAAAATAATATAGTTTATTCAACCTATATTAACACCCTTCCCTTTTTTATAACCTATCTTCCAAAAAGGCGCTTATTTACTGAAAAAGAGTACTTAGCACTCTAGCAAGGTAAAATGCACTTTTTAATTTTAAAAGGTTAAAAAATGAGTTTCATACTCACAATAAAGAGGAATACCATGAATTCATCCAAATTGATTTTATAAACCATTGTGCATACAAAGAACAAAGTATTAGAACTAAAGGAGAGTATTAGTTTGGGAGATGAACCAAAGGGGTTTTCTGAAGTGGTTTTGGATTATACAAGGCCATAAGAGATCAAAAAATAAATTTTTTGACTAAACTAAGTTGTTTTGAAAATGAATGACATGTAGGTATAGATGGGAAATAAACTAGAGGGGTCAAACTAGATTAAGTGAAAAGTAATGAATGATAATTAATATCACTAATTTTCAATAATGATGTATGCCATGCATTGAAGGTAACATACTTTAAATCATTTGAGACAGTATTTATCTATTCTAGAGGCAATCATGGTAAAGACATTGATCATAGTTGCAGTTTCCTAAAATACATTGGCATGGTGAGCCATAGACATTTGACTAGGCTTTAAGACAAAAAAATAGGTTGTTAAATCCTCCCAAACTAATAACACATGAATGTAGGTCATAAAACAAGTGAGAAAAACATGACATGAGATTATTAGATGCTCCAAAACTTTGTAATCAACCAAAAAATAAACTACCTAAACCACATGAGATAATCAATAAAAAAAGACCCAAAAAACAAGCTTGTTAATCCAAGATGAACTTAATATAATAACTCAATATTTCAAATGAAATCTAATAGTATAACCAAACATATGATTACTGGTCTAAATTTTATGCCATATTAGTGTTGATTCCATGTTCTAAATACATTTAATGCATAAATCAAGTGATTACATGAACCAAATAGGTGCATACCAAAAATTATCTAAAATCAAAATGAAACATCAATGCAATAATATTAAACAAGACAAGATAGGAGACAAAAGGCAAAATCAATTAATTTATAAAGATCACAAATGTGAGATGTAGATATAGGAGAGTTGTGCATAACTCATGCACAAAAGGTGGTAAAATACACCCAGAATAGAAGAGTAAACAATCCAAAAAAGGTGGTCAATAGAGCCAATAATAGAGGAGTAAATCCCATAGCTAGAATAGTTGGTCAACAAAGTTACTTCGCAATCACCCAATCAACCTACATGCATAGTCAAAATTCTCCATAAAATTAAGAAACCTAGAAGTGAGGGGGGGGGGGGGGGGGGGGAGGCCCATATTAAATAAATATTATAAAAAATAAAACCCCTACACTAACATCAACTACTTTGGGATCTTCTGATGAAAATGTAGCTCTATTATTTATTACTTATTCTCTTCTTGAATATAATGAGCTTTGATGAGCCCATAAAATGGATAATTATATCCAATTAAATAACTCATTTCCCCCCTAAAGTTCTTACTTTTAATTGGATTTACATTTGCATAATATAAATATTACTTATTCCAAATATAAAATGAGTATTTTACTTTATTTATTCTACACAAGTTATTATTACCTTTTAAAACCACAATGTTCTAAAATTTGCATAGGAAATACACCAATTTTATATGTACAAGTCATAAGAATATATTATAGTCTAAGATAGGGTTTTTTCCAATATAAAAATCCTAAGTAAAAATACAAACCTGCTATAAAGATCACCATTATGGCTAAAAAGTTCAGTAGTTTGGCTCCGAAGATGCCCAAAATAATTCCAAAGAATTCCATATATATTGTCAAAGAACACATGAGAATTGTACATTGATGCAAGACATACATGCTTCATAATAATGAGTCTAGTATAGTTTTTGAAACAATTTTAAAAGATATATATATATATATATATATATATATTCATAAAATTGTAATATTTATTTTTATCCATGGTATTTAAAGGAGTTTTCTAATGAGAGATTATAAATATTATGTTATAATATAGTACTAGAATGAAGGCTAGAGGATATAAACTACAAAATAAGTTATAACTGGAAACAAAACATGAAATTGTGTGTTAAATATAATCCATCACTTTCCACCAATTTTTCTAAAATGTGGAAAGGATGTTATTATCATATTATTTTGGAATAATCAAGATCCTAGTTAGATTTGATCTTCTTAGGTTGTTATATAATTTTTAATCAGCTATTCTAAAAAAAATGTTTTGATATATAGACAACATCACTTTGGGTAGAGTAGAAATATATATACAGTATTAAGGATTGAATAGTCTAAATATCACTACGTTCAATATTGTAACCATTTTCTAGAAGTAATGATAATTGATTTCATGAAGTTCCTACAAGTCTAATAGAGTTATAATCCTATTCTATGAAAGAGAAAGGTTCCACTCAACCAAATAAGTGGGATATATTTATAGTGTTTGAGTTTTTATTTCATATTGTTATGTGTTTTTATTTTTTTCATCCATTCTCTTATGCCAAGCTTTATGTTATGTGTCTCACTTGCACGACTCTATGTTAATGTATGTGTTGAAATCAAGATTACTTTTATCATTTACCTTACAAATCATTTTATTTTTGAATAAATAAATTTGTTGTGTGTATATATTTCATTCAATTTACATTTCTATAAATAGACTAAAAGTGTGTTTAATTTAATGCAGTTTAAATCATAAAAGGTATGTATCCCTCACAAGTAGTTTCAATTCAATAAGTGTGTTTGTTTTCATAAGTTATGGATTACATTTAAACTCAATAAAATACATTATAACTTTTTAAGGAAATGATTCAAAACTCACCCCAAATAAATAATTATTATTCAACATTTTACATACTTTATTACTAACTAAATTGTTGGACACCACCCAAATTGACATGCCATGTTCATCTAAATGAAGAGGACATAATAACCATCATCATTTTCAGTGTCATTTATATGGATTTTATAGGTGTTATTAGGGTATAAAATCTTAAATAGATAGGTGATTAATATGAAATTATCATAAATCAAATAAATTTATTAATAGACAAAGAGATTCAAAGGGTATATATTCATAATATCCCCCAAAAAAGTACAATTAGTAGCAGGTCATAATAATAAAATATATTATAAGACCTTGTAGGATTAAAAAAAAATTGAGGAATTATTGTAAGCCTTAGCTAGACATTGGGAAAATTCCTGAGAGGTAGGTGCATCTTTCCAAACAAATCAATCTAGGATAAAAAAATATTGTAAACCAGAGTATTAAATCTCAATCAAGTATCGTTTTATCCACTTATGATAATTCATCACCTCTCAATAGAAACATTTACAACATATATTGGCTAGATATGGGAGAAAATGTTGGAAACATATTAAATCCAAAAAATAGGGTTGAACTAGGTAGATCTAAACATTCAAGGAAAATATTACCTATCCCATTGTCCTAGATCTACATAAAAATTCTCCAATGAAAAACATATCCCTATGTATATTTCCTACATTAAAAGGAATGTCAACAAACTATCCTTACCAATTCTTGTTTGAATTAAATATTTTATTTCAAACTTATGACTACAATTCTAATAATCATAAGTTTAAATTATTTCCTTTAACACTGAAGGATTGAGCTATGAATTTCTTTATTTGATTACACCTAGAATCCATTGACACATGGGATGAAATGGAAAATATATTCCTGGATAGCTATCAAGATTAATGTATGTTAAAATATATAAAATAAGAATTCTTTCATAGAAGAAAAAAGAATATGAAAACATGGAAGACTATCTTGTCACTTCTTTTTTTCCCTATAATGTGTGGATATACATTACATTAGGAGCTAAGAAAAAATAAATAAATCATGAATCCTTGAAATTAATGGGAAGAGTATATGTGTGTGTATATATATATATATATATATATATATATATATATATATATATATATATATATATATATATATATATATAAACTTGGTCTAAATGACATTACCAAACTATGTAGGAACTAATCAAGAACAAGGGCTAGTGTTAGGAAGATAAAAAAATGTAAAATGAAGCAATGATGTATGATAGTTCATTGAAGAGTTTTTCAATATTAAAATACAAAATTTGGTTCATTTAAATACCATGTTATATGTATTTCAATAAAAGTATAATGCCACTAGTAAAACATTACCTATGTATTTTAGAAAACGTATGTTGAAATATATCCTCTGAGACTACCTTCTTAACAAGGTAGATATATGTGGTATTTGTGATGAAAATACCATGACACAAATTAATGTATCATCCTTAATATCCTTAATAATAAATTGAAATAGATTTCCCCACCAATAGAAGAGCTTAATTAGATACAAATACAAGGGAACAAATTATCTTATAATCAAAACCCAAATCACTTTATTATAGGAACTCTTTCTAATCCATGGATGATACCATGTAATGAACCAACACCTCCACATACGTGGGGGCCACTAATTTGGTCTCCATGATAATGGACATCACCAAATCCATGGATATCACAACATACCTATTAACCATGGATTACACAAACAAATAAACAATGACTACCTCAACAAACATTCAATCAATAAAAGAGGTTCCACCCCAACATGACTTGATACCTACTCCTATTAGACAATCCCAACAAATTAAAAAAGTAAATACAAATAAATTACATGCAGGATTGTTACTAAACCCTAAGAATAAAGAAACAATCCCTATTTATGGAATAGAACAAGAACTATGGGAGTAAATGCCATAGATTGTAATAATGTTTCCTTACATTTATGAAAATGGTTGACTAGTCTTTCTCCACTCACCATAAAATAAATTCCAAATGAAAAATAAATTTAAATTGTTCCCAATAAAAAATTAAAGGAAAAATAATAAAATCAAGAGAAATAAAAACCTTAGGAAACTATTGCTCCTACTGATCCATCACCAATTCCATTTCTTGAAAGACTTAAATAAACAACAAATAAAATTAATCTGATTTAGTTTAAGAACTAAGAAATATAAGCATTGAGAAGATTTTTTTGGTGTAAAGTTATTATGATCAAATACAATACAAATCCACTTATTGTCATGTGAGAAATGACAGATGCGATGACAGGTGTGGGACGAGAGCTCGGTGCGATGGTGGATGGTGGAAGGCCCACGAGCCTATTGCAAGCTGAATCCCCCACTGCTAGACAACCTTTCTCTAGCAGTAGTTTGTAGGTGTAGGCATAGGAGACATTTTATGTGAGTGACAGAGCTAAGCTTAACAAGGTCAATGGTTGCCTACCACACAAGCATGATAGACATGTGTTAGTGATTCCCCTTGAAACGATTAAGGAAGATGTGGATTATTTAGCATCTCATACACTAATTTGTAAGTTCTTTGGAATCTAAATATCCCTGATGGCCTTGGAAGCCTGGATCCATTGATCCTGGTAGACTGAGGGAGATATTGATATCATGCTAGCAGGTAACAGCTATTTTTTGGTTAATTTCTCTTGCATCTCTAATAGGAATCAGATTTTTGAGGGAGGCCCATATTTTTATGATAGAAATGGGTTGTTTATAAAACCCTGGCATGTGGGGTTTAATTTTGCAGAGGATCTCCCATCACAGGTCCCAGTTTGGGTCCATCTTTTGAGACTCCCTCTAGAGTTCTAGAGGGAGGACATCCTGAGGTAGATTACAACTATGATAGGAATACCAACAGCTATTGGTCATCAATCTCTAGATAAGAAGGTCATTACCTATGCTCGCATTTGTGTGGATATTGACATCAACAATCCATTGCTAGATTCCATGGAAATATGTTTGGGCACATCATCCTGGGTACAACAAATTGACTATGAGTCCATTCCATTTCGGTGCTAGTTTTACCATGTGTATGGCCACCTACTGTGCCAATGTCCTCTTCACCCCAAAGGTCTTGATGCTTCAGAGAAATCTTTTGGTTCACAGATGGCCAATGCAAACATGAAGAAAGGACAGTTGGACCCATCAGGTAGTAGGAGTGGGCAGCCAAACCATGAGTCGAAAGGGAAAGCCTAACTCATTATTCCCAGTGCGGAGTAAGGTCTGTCTAACTTTAATAGTCAAGATAGAGATGAATTTAATCCAATTAGATGGAGAGCTAGAGGAAGAGGCCTGAAGCACACTCATTTGGACTACCAAGGTAATGCAGGTTTTAACCAGTCTGAAGCTCTAGATAACATGATCATTGAGGAGGGTATCCCAATTGGGGAATAAGAGGAGAATCTAGTTATGGAAGAGAAGAAAGACATGGCTACTACCTCCCAAGATATGGTCATCTAGTAGGCTCCAGCAGCTATTTTTGACCCAAAATCTGATGAGTTAGTGTCTTTACCTAAGACACAAGACAAGGAAATGTGCTAGGCTGATGTGGTTAAAGATGTGGGTGTGTCCAGCAAAGAAAAGGGATCCTCTTCAGCCCTAGGATTAATGCAGTGACCTTTCAAAAAAGTCTCCTTTTCCACACCTGCTAGAGCAGGATGTAGGAAGGATCAAGATAGAATAAAACTTATAGGAGATTTATTGGTAGAATCAGGGATGATGAAGACCTTGGACGAGCACTTCCCTCAATCTACCTAATGATTATTCTTTCATGGAATGTGAGGGGGTTGAATAACATCCCCACACAAAAGGTTATTCATTAGTTGGTGAGAGACCATTATCCAAATATTCTGTGTATCCAGGAGACCAAACTTTTGGTGGACTCCTTATTCTCCTATTGGCCATATATTTGGCGGCTGAGGTAATGCCAGGGTGTTGGCACCCTGGGGACAGCTGGGGGTCTTGATATTAGCTAGGATCCTAGGAAAGTTGCACCAATCCATTAGTTGTCCCATACCTCAGGCCTCTCAATGGTGGCTTCATCTCTGGAGTCTGGCGAATAGATTTTAGTCACAAATGTGTATGCCTCGGTGGATCTTGTAGGCCAAATTAGGATATGGAACCACATTCAGTATGTCAGGAGCTGCCATCCTTTTTTGCCCTAGATTATAGCGGGCAATTTCAATGCTATTCTCAGCCTGGAGGAGAAGAGAGGAGGAGTTGCTAGGCTAGGACCTTCTTTGAAGCTTCTCAGACAAAACATTGATGCTTTACATCTTTCAGATGTTAAACCCCTTAGAGGTTTCTTCACATGAAATAACAGAAGGATTGGAGAGGAGGCTATTTCAAAATGCCTAGATAGGTTTTTAGTCTCTTGTTTTAGCAATCTAGTTCCATTTCTCTTTCTTCTAAAATTCTGGACTGGAGGGGTTTGGACCATTGGCCTATTAAACTCTCTTTGTGTCACATTGCTACTCCTAAGAAGTCCCCTTCAATTTTTAGTTAATGTGGCTTTGAGAGCCGTCCCTTCATGCACTAATGGCTCACTGGTGGAGGCATGGTGGTTTGAACTATGGTACAACTATGTATTCCTTTTTCAAGAAGCTTCAACATGTTAAAAGAAAATTATAGTTTTAGAATAGCCACTGCTTTGGGAATCTCCATACCATGAAGAAGAGAGCACAGGGCAAGCTGGATGCTATCACTAGGCAAATCTGTGACCTTGGCCTATCTGAAGACCTCCAAGTGGTAGAGTTACAAGCTTCTATAGATCTGGGGGAATGGGAGCTTCAGGAAGAAATTTTTTGGAAGCAGAAGGCCCGTGTGAATTGGCTCCAGGAGGGGGAAAAAAACACGACCTTTTTCCATAACTCCATGCAGAATCGATGAAACAAAAGCTTCATTTCATCCTTGATGACTTTAGATGGGAGGTTCCTGACTTTCTCTCATGACATATCCAGAGAAGCTATCCAATTCTACTATGCTTTATTCTCACAGGACACCCTACCAGATGAGGTAGCAGAAGGGATGGTTTTATCTGGTATTCCCCTTGTGATTACTGTGGCAATGAATGACTCCCTTCTGAGGCCTATTAGTAGGATGGAATTGGAGGAGGTGGTTTTTGGCATGAACAAAGGCAAAGCTCCAGGCCCAGACGGATTCTGTGCTAACTTTTTCCAAGAATTCTGGGATGTCATAAATCAAGATCTTCTTGTAGTGGTCCAGGAATCCTATTCTAACAAAGAAATGCTATAGGATTTGAATGCTACGTTTTTGGTGCTTATCCCAAAGAGAGAGCAGGCAAATCAACTTGAAGGTTTTAGACCCATTGCTTTTTGTAACGTGATTTACAAGATTATCATGAAGCTAATTGCAAAATGGCTCAAACCTTGCCTACCCATGCTTATCTCTAAGGAGTAAGGGGGCTTTGTTGCAAGCAGGCAAATCTTGGCTGGGGTGGTCATAGCCTCCGAAGCCATTCACTCCATGAGCACTTCCTAGGAGAGGGAAATGTTTATCAAGCTTGATATGGTGAAAGCCTATGACAAGGTTAGTTGGAGATTTTTGCAAAAAATTCTTTTGGCTTTTGGCTTCAACCAGGACTCAATTTGCTGGGTACTCAAATGTGTGACGACTCCTTCCTTCTCGGTTCTTGTTAATGGAGTGCCTTCAAAACTTTTTAGAGCTTCTAGAGGGCTCTAAGAAGGAGACCCACTCTCCCCATATTTGTTTATTGTCCTAGCAGAGGGGCTTGGGCACCTTATTAAGCTATGGGTTTCTTAGCGTATGCTTTAGGAATGGCACTGGGGGAATGGATTAACCACTTTGTCCCACCTTTAGTTTATGGATGACACTTCCCTGGTGGGGAGAGCCCAGATTTGGGAGGCCAAAGCTTTTTGGCTTACTCTGGACACCTATTTGGCTACCTCAGGGTAGAGAATCAATGATCACAAATCCTCCATTGTTTTTTTCAACACTCCTAAGCCTATTTAGCAGAAGATCATGGCTATATTCAAGTTCCAGAGTCAGTCACTTCCTCTCACCTACCTAGGAGTCCCGATAGCAGTGGGAAGGTAGCCAAGGCTCTTCTGGCAAAATGTGCTAGATAGACTAAGACATAAAGTTAACCATTGGACTCACAAGTGGCTCTCTATAGTGGGCAGGGTGACTCTTCTACAGGTGGTGATTCAAGCCCTCCCCATCTATCATAGTATGGTGTAGGCTACCCCAGTGTACTTCCTAAAAGAATTTGATGCTCTCTCTCATTAGTTCTTATGGAGTGGCAATCTACAAAATTCTAAATGGATTCTGATTAATTGGGACATGATCTATTGGCCTAAAAAGGCCAATGGTCTTGGGCTATGCTCGATAATTGTGAGCAGCCAAGCTTTAGCTACCAAGCTCTACTGGCACTGGTGTGCCAACCTTGCTCACCTTTGGGCTCATATCCTAGCTCTCAAGTATTACCCAAGAGTGGATCTGGTTGAGATCCCAAGACTTCCCCTGGAGGCAAGAGGGTCGATGGTGTGGGACACCCTTAAGCAAGGTACAAATCTAGTGAAGCACAACCTTTTTTGGATCTACAATAGAGGATCAAATACTCTCTTTTGGAGTGACTCTTGGGATAGGTTCCCCCCTATTATCCTCTCACCCTCATCTATAACCAGTATGTGATTCTCTGCTAGCTGCTGGTTGGGATATGGTTGGGCATTATAAGGAGGCCTTCAAGATGGGAACAACAGCAAGATTTCGATGGAAACACTCTTTGGAATGGCCGCTGGGGGACCACTTGGCAGAGTGGTTGGAGCTGGACCAGATCTTGGAGTCTCAAGAATGTAGTCACTTACAGGAGCAGGATGTTTTGGCTTGGGGTGGAGAGCCCTCTGGGAAGTATTCTATGTCTTCCAAATATCATGAGCTGACAAAGCAACTTTTTGGTGAGGTAGTAGTCAACTGGGGGAAGAAAGTTTGGAACAACTATTCTTAGCGTAAATGTAACTTCTTCCTTTGGGTTTTAGTAAATAACAAGTGTCTTACATGGGACAATCTTCATAAGCAGGGCTTCCAAGGACCTTTTATGTGTGTCTTTTGCCATAGCAGTGAAGAAACCAGCTCCCACCTCTTCTTCTAGTGCCCGCTTGTTAGATAAATGTGGCATTTATGGTGGCAAGTGTGGGCCTATCCGTGCTAGCATGTAGATACTCTGTCTAAATTTTGGGACCAATTGGGGTAGCCTCCCTCTTAGGTCTAGGGCCTTCAGGTGGCATGGTGAATTGGTCCTTTGTTCATTCTGTGGAATATATGGCTAGAAAGAAACAAGTGCATTTTCTAGGAGAAGAATATTGACTCCAGCTTCTTGTGGAGAAAAATTGCAAGGTCCATCACTGAAACTATTTTTTCCAAGTTTGAAGGGCTCACAGATTTGGGAGAGGCCGATGCTGGACTCCTTAAGCACCTAGTTGCTGCACTCCCAGGCCACATTTTTTATGTCCCTAACACCCCTACACACAGGTAGAGTAAATAGCTATGCCCAATCAATAAGGGATGGTGGATGCCCCCTGAGGCTAGCATCCTCAAGGTGAATACTGACAGATCTTTGTTAGGAAATCCTAGTTTGGCAAGAGTTGATGGGGTTGGAAGGGACAGTTTGGGTAAGGTGCAGTTTTTATTCTCCATTCATAAGGGCTTTCATATGAACAACATCATGGAAGCTCTTACGATCCTAATTGCCATCCAGCAGTGTTGCTATTTTGGCTGGCAATGAATTATTTATGAATCTAACTCGCAGGTGGTAGTGAATATTTTGAATAAATGGATTTTTGAGATGATTGATTAGAATTTGGCTGGAGTGGTGCAACAAATACTTTAGCTCTGTACTTCTCTAAAATCTGTTACTTTTTTGTATATTCCCTGGGAATGGAATGGGGTAGCTGACTGTCTGGCCAAATGGGCCTCTGAGCAAGGGCCACTTTGGAATGTCTCGGATCATAGGATGCTATCCCCTAAGTTTTATCAAAAGTTTGATCAGCTTATTGACCATGATAATGCTGTGTAATTTCTCTTGTATTTAATAATATTTTTACCCCTTTTTAGTTTTAAAAAAGAAATATAAGCATTCAGATACCACTATTATAATCCATAAGATACATACATAATATCAATATAATAATAAAGTATTTATGTGTAATAACTATATGGAGAATAAGATAATATGTTGAAACCATACAATTATATGCAAATCCTATTGACCTCTTAGTAAGGAAGTTACTTAAACCAAAATATGGAGACCTTAAAAGTCTAGTCATCATCATAGCTATAGGAAATAAGGAAATACCCAACATATTAGTGGATTTAGGAGTAGATATAAATTTCATGACATTAAAAAAAATTAAATCACTTTCCCTAACTAAGGTAAATTGAGCAATTACATTTATACAAATGGAGGACCAATTCATTGCCAAACTAGATGGGGTTATAGAAGATGTCTTAATAATGGTAGAATCTTATTAATACCCTATATATTTTATCATACTCTAGGAAAATATATAAAAACTGGTGTTTTAATTGATCTTAGTAAGGACATGGTGTTCCACATTTACAACACTCATAGATTATAAGTTTAAAAATTTGAAAAACTCTAATGATTGAAAGCAAAGAAAATATTCTTATATTTACCTAAAAACCATCTCTAGATTCCTTATATCACTTATGGATAGATGAACCACATCAAAGTTTATTATTTTTAATTCTATAAATTAAAAAACATACAAATGGTCTAGAGGAGTTAACAGATCATATGGAAAAGACAATCTAGCTATAGAGATGCATAGTCTACCTTTAAAGATGCCTAATTTAGCTCTCAAGATGCTCAATCTGCCTCTAGACATCACCATAAAGGGAGATATAAATTATATATATATATATATATATATATATATATATAAAGGTTATTAAATAATATTCAAGGATACTCATGATGAAATATAAGATCACACGCCTCTCCATCAGATTGTTTTTAGCTGGGCAAAAAATAATCAAGAATATTTTCTTATAGATTTTTGGTGCCTATTAGTAAGTGTGATTTTAGGAGAGTTTTATTTAAAGACATAACCACCTTCCACATGTTTTAACCTCATCCTTGTCCCTTTAAATATATCATAAGTGAATTTATATGGGTTAATTCAATCTATCCAGGGATAAAACAAATTGAAACACAACCAAACAACATGCTAAATGTAAATAAATGGTTAACTGATGGATAAGATACCAAGGTATCTAATGTACTAAACATTTTTGTATTATAGTGACACTAAATTATCCATCCAAGTTTAATCACCCATCATATTTACACTGAAAACATTTATCCATTTAAACAATCTCAAACAAGGATAAAAATAACACTAAGATACATGGTCAAAAATGAAATATAAAAACTATTGTAGGTAGGATTCATATATCCAATATCAGATAGTCACTAAGTCTCACAATTAGTAACATTACCTAAAACAAATTATATATGGATAACATTTATAGATCATAGGTATCCTAAAAAAAACTTTGAAATACTATTTTCACTTGCCCTTCCGAGACCAAGTCTTAGACAATATAGTTAGAAGTACTTTTCCTTGTTTGATGGATTCAATGGGTATAATCAAATAATATTAGATATTAAAGACCATGATAAAACCAATTTCACATGTTATTGGGGGACATTTTAATATATATTTTATCTTTTGGCTTATGAAATAAACCATCCATCTTTCAGAGATCATTCCTTGTTATATTTGTTGATCTTACTAATGAATGTTTTAAAGTGTATGTGGATGTTTTAATGGTGCATGACAATTTTGATGAAGCATTAAATATATATATATATATATATATATAAGTGTTGTCCTAGTGTGAGAAGAATAATTAATCTGTAACTCGTTATAAATATTTTATGATGGTATACCAATAAATTATCCTAGATCATCATATCTAATCCTAAGGAATATAGGTTGACCCTAACAATATTAAAGTCATTTCGCATTTTTCTGCACCCAAAATGAAAACCTATATCTAGATAAATCTAGGTCATGTAAGATATTATAGGTATTTTATCAAGGATTTGAGTAAAATTACTATACATATGTTTTCCTTTCTCACCAATGATAGTGAATTTGTATGGATTGAGAAATGTCAACAGGATTTTGAAAAAAAATTATACACCAATCCTGAGAGGTCCAAATTTGGAGTAGACCTTTCACATACACATAGATGCCTCTAAAATTATATGGGGATGGTTCTTGGGATTAAATAATAATAAGTAAATATTTATGCTATCTATCACATTTGTAATAATTTAATTCCTACTTAGATCAACTATTCAAATACTGAAAAGGAGTTCCTTGATGTCATTGATGCTATGAAAAAATTTCACCACTGCATCAATTGATAAAAATATTCATTTATAAAAATCATTCATCCATAATATATCTAATTATGAAACCAATAGTTGGAAATAGGATCATTATATGTTTATTAGTATTGTATGAATTTGATATAACAATCATTGATAAGCCAAGAAAGGCTAATGTGGTTATTGAATTATTATCAATTTTGAATGTTTAAAGATAATATGATATAGTGGAGGATAATTTTTTAGATAAAAAAATGATCATAATTTCATCTTACTCAGTATGGTTTGTTGATATGGCTAATTATCTAACCAGATAGATGTTTCTTTATGATTTAGCTCCTAAACAAAGTAATTGTTTGATCGTAAATAGTGCTAACTATAAATGGTTTATTATTAAAATGTGGACCTAATTTAGTGATGTGAATATGATACCACTTTATTTGGATATTATACCAATTAATTTATCCTATGCCACAACTCACTCTTCCTCACAAATTCAATTTACAAATGCAATATATCTTAATTATTCTTCTCACTAATTCTCATTAAACATCAAAGTATTAAAATAAATTCATGCCATCAATTCATGTCATTAATAATATTATCCAATCTTCCATTAAACCCATACAAACTTGGAATTCTAATCCAAAGGGGCACCCAAATATTTCACACAAGCTTTATTCCCAAACTAGCGTAACAAACAAAGCCAAGAATACAATTATTTATAGAAATACATGAAAGAATGAGAGAGAACAAAGGAATACCATAAATTATAACTCCTCCACTTAAATTAATATTTATAAATAGTAAAAGGTGCTCCACCATGAGATCAATTTTAGATTGTACCCCTCCAATAAATAGAATCTTCAAAAGGTGTTCCCTACTCCACATGTGCTTCCAAAAACTAGTGGAAACTCCTTTTAACAGAGTTTAAACTCATTAAATTTAATCCCCGTATGTAATTTAGACCCAATTTCATAATTTAAATAAAAATAAATTCCTCACATGGAAATTTTACCAACTTCACATGATCAATGTGGAATAGTGGTCTTGGTTTTGCACTTGCACAAGAGTTAAAAAGGGTAAATAATCTCCTTTTTAACAAGATATCAATTCATAATTAGGGATCCCCAATATAAAAATCATCCCATAGCCAACCATATCAACCCAAAATTATATGTCCCATGTACCTTGGAGAAGAACTATGCCCCACATTCTACCTCATTAGGATGAATAGTGTCTACCACATCATCAGTGAATAGTGATAATATGAATAGTCTTTTTTCTACCATATCATTATCCTCCTATTGAAAAAAAATCATATCCTATGAGTTTTAATAATTATTCTTTGAGATTTTTAGGATCACACACATGAAATCACAAACACACAAACACATAAGTAGATAATCACATCACTCTATTTTTGGGTGATGCAAGATTGTATGAACACCTAGATATTCCTACATTAGACACCCAAGGTAGATAATGTGATCTCTTCATCACATAGATGGGGTGAGTGGTATAACCAAAATTTAGATCACCCAATGTAATTACCTTGGTATACACTTCCAATACACCATGTACACCTAGGGAATTTTCCTTTTCTTTCTCCTCTTCTCACATATACATATTGACTTTTCCAAAACCATCCCTGTAGGACCACAACCATCCTCCTCCTCCAAAAACATATACATATTACAATGGATTTAAATGTGGTAAAAATCCAACCATAATATACACTAATGGGATCATACCCACCATAAAATTACATCATCTTCTAAGATGATCTAACATGCATCTTATCTATCCCAATGAGCTCTAGCCCATCTCTGACTGTCCACCTCCACCAAAAGCCCAACTAAATTTATTTTACACCATTCAACCACATTATTTATCATCCAAAACACTATCCTTCACCATTAATTTCATATTTTCACTCATGTATGCAACAAAATTATCCACATGTGCATCCATTTTTACAACAGCCATCTCTAATGTTTCTTCCACACAAACATGAAACCCATATTCATATCTTTCATGCTTCTTATGATTTAATATCTCACAATGAGATTTCAAAAGATCCACATCAGCCACTTCAAATTATATAATATACTCATCCATACCTTCACTTTAAGATCAATCACATGGTTGAAAATCCACCAAAATGTCCTCTTGTGCACTACTTTGCACAATCTCTTCATTTAATGCTTCCACATGGAAACATGCAACTATATTTTGTTATCCTCTTCACTCTCATGAAATCCCTCATGGATGAAATTTACTTCAATATTTTTTCCATCATAATTCACAAGGATTTATTCATCTTCCCCTTCAACATGAATCATCTTCAACATGAATCATCTTCATATCCTTTTGAATGAGGATTTCTTCTTCCATTAGCTGCTCATAAGCTTCTTCCACCTTACTAATTTTGAAATCATAATTTTATACTCACATGAGAAAATTTATATATTTTTTTTCCTCCATGACAACCTTCTTCATTTCACTCATTTTATTCTCCCCCATTTTTAACTTTTCATGGTTGCACTCTTGAATCTTCCATGTGTATATCTCTCTTTTTAATGCAACTGCTTTAGATCTCAAGGAGTCCCTCATCTCCCACACTAAGTTTTCTTATTATTAATTATCACATTCTTAAAATATCTCTATTAGTAGATAAAATAACCTATCCTAGGTCTTCAATTTCTTCACCCATTCTTCTTCTAGTGGTACTATACCACTCTTATTTTCATTCTTCATCTACATACCTAAAAAGAAAAACATGCATTCATTTTTCAACAAAATACTCTCCTCTCATATCCTCTATCCAAGGAATAAGAACTTTATTTGATACCAATTGATGTGGCTCTAATACCACTTTATGTATGTATAATACCAATTTATGTGGCCTATGATACAACTCCCTCTTCCTCATAAACTCAGCTCACAAAGTCATTCACAGATACAATATATCCTTGTCAATCTTGTCACTAATTCTCATTAAACATCAAATCATTACAATAGGGCCATGCCTTCAATGCATTCCATTAATAATATTATCCAATAATCCCTTAAACCCATAAAATCTTGTAATTATAAGACAAGGATGCACCCAAAGCTTTCACACAAGCTTTATTCCCAAACTAGCCTAACAAACTAAGTCAAGAATACAATTATTTATACAAATACATGGAAGAATCAAAGAGAATAAAGGAAGACCCAAAATTAGACATCCTCCAATTGTAATGAATATTCATAAATATTAAAAGGTGATCCACCATTTGATCCACTTTATATTGGACCCCTCCAACAAGTGAAATTTTTAAAAGGTGTTCCCCTCTCCACATGTGCTTCCAAAAACTAGTGGAATCTTGTTTTGTTATAGCTTAAAACCATTAAATTTTATCCCCACAAGTAATTTCAAACCACTCTAATAATATAAATAAAAATAAATTCCCCACATATAAATTTGACCCACTTCACATCTGTGATCAATCTGGAATATTGGTCTTTATCTCGCACTTGCACAAGTGTGAAAAAAGGTAAAGAATCTCCTTTTTAACAAGATATCAATTCATAATTATGGATACCCACTAAAAATTCATCCCATATCAATCCATATCAACCAAAAATTATATTTCCTATGTGTTATGCCACACATGCCACCTCACCAATATGAATAGTGCCTACCATATCATCAGTGAATAGTGACAACATGAATAGTGTTTTTTTACCGTATCATATAGTTCCCCATAGGTGTGTAAAATAAGATGAGATATATGAAATCTTGAGAGATTATCATGATGAGCTAGGATGAGGTCATTATTCATCTAAAATTATTATTCACAAGATCATTAGAGCTAGATAATATTGGCCTTCACTTCACAAAAATGTGAAAAGTTATGTTTGGCAATGCTATCCTTGCTAAAGGATGGGGAAACCTAAAATTTATAATGAAATTTCCCTCCATCATCAATAATTTTTATGACCCTTTGATAGATGGGGGTTATATTTCATTGGTCTTATTGATCTAACATATCAAAGAAAGGAGTAAATATTAATATACACTTATTATTTTACCAAATGGGTAGAAGTTGAGGCTTATCATTTTATAGTGAATTAAAGGTTGTTGATTTCTTATACTACATGATCCTATAATTTTTTTTATCACTAACATAAATAGTTTCATATCAAGGCCTTTCACCAATAGAAATAGTTTCATATCAAGGCCTTTAATTTGTATCTAATATGATAAAATATTTCATATAACACTATTAGATTACCCACATAAAGTCATCACCTTACCATACTCAAGCCAATGTTAAATTTTAAGTCACTAACAAAACATTGAAAATTATCTTGACTAAGATATTAAATATCAAAAGAAATAAATGGGTAAGTTACTTGAAGTATTTTGGGCCTATAACATAACATGGGAGAAAACCATAGGCTTTTATCCTTATGAACTTGTATATATGAATAATTCATTACTTAAAATCAAGATTGAGTTAGATACATTAATAAAAACAATGGAGGTAAGCATGGTATTGATAACAACAAATAAATAAATAAATAATTATTTAATTGAATTAAATAGATGGGATGAGAGTTGAAGTATTGAATTAGACAGAGCTTATTCAATATCAAATAAATGAATGCATGAAATGACTTTCACATCAAAAAAGTCAAATATAAAAATGAGATTGGGCCTGATTGTTTAGTTGAAAATACCAACATTCAAAGTTAAAATCCATACTAAATGGTTAGATCCTTACCAATTTTAAAATATTTTTGATATTGGACATGCTCAATTGATACCAATTTATGGTAATAGGAAGACACTTTTGTTAAATGGGCATAGACTGAGGCTATATCATCAACCTCCTAGAAAGAAGGAGTTATACAAGTAGACTCAATCTCAAGTGGAATTTGGTTATATGAAACAACATTAATCTCCCATCATAACAAAAGGATGATATTTTAAGTGTAATAATGTAAGAGGATTGAAAATGAGTAAATGGAAATCATCTTTCGAAAATGGTAAAAATAAAAAACAGAGTAAAAATTTTAAAAAATGAAAAATGGTGAAAAGTTGAAAACCAACAAATGACAAAAGTTTCAAAGGTAAAATAGATAAAAATAGTAACCCTAATTGACTTATATATTACTCTAGATTAACTTGTTTGTGTTTCTCATCCCATCACATGTGGAAAAACTAGGGACAAGGACAATCATAGGTAATTCAAGGTATATATATTTCATTTTTTTATAAGTGGGAGTAATTTTGAGCTTTAATTCTTTCAAAAATAATTCTTTCAAATAAGGATATGTCAAAAGGAAGGTTTCCTATAAAAAGGCCTTTAAGAAGGTTTTCCCCCAAAATAGAGTAAAGTGGTGTACCATTAAATTGTTGGATTAATTTCTATTGATCTAAAATTAGTTAGTATTTTACTTTGTTAGTATTTGATTTTAGTTTATTATATTTTGTTAGTAGGATTGTTGGTTCATGAGAATGTTGGTTCCGTAACCACCTCATCTAAAAATATTAAAAGAAAATTGACCTTCCTTGTAAATATGAATCCTAACATAATATAGTATCTATTTTGTGTGAAATAATTTCTTCATGATGTAATTTTATTAATATTTCTCCTACAACTTGGGTGATTAGTGGTATCAGAGCTTTAGGGAATCATGGAAGATTGTAGATATTTAATATTTATTTTTTTATTTTTTAACCCTAATCATTTCATGTACTTATATGGTGAGATCCTTGTGTATTAATGGTGGACAATGTATGAATGTACTTGTTTTTCAAGTATCAAACCATCTATAAAAAGATCAATTCATGCCTTGATAATGCAAGGGAAGGTGAACTCATTCATTTCAATGAATTTCATATGACCTTACTTTTGCTTTTGTGAAAAGTGTTTTAGAGATTCCAAGCAATGCCCATTTTGAACATACACTACAAACACAACCATCCATGACATAATACTCCATTTAGATGATATATTCTTGGCTTCAAGAATAAATAATTTGTTCAATGAAAATAACTTCAATTCAAATCTTATGGTGCACAACTACTTCATTAAAGAGCATAAAAGAGGAGAAAACTGTACAGTGCATTGGAATATATTTTCTTTATTTTTGAAGCTATATGGTTTATAACCTTCCCATAATAATGCCATGAATAATAAAACATTGATTATTATTTGTTTTCATTTTTCTCTTTTTCTCTCCTAAGCCCAAAAGGAAGAAAGGTATGGATGATTATTTTCTAACAAGTGAGAAATCTAGTAAACAAATTTTACATTCACTATATTGTGAAAATTAGAAAACATTAGGTTTATTTACAATTTTATTTCATTGTACCTTAAAAAATTATATGAAGTGGTTGGAAAATATATTTTAGTAATTACACACACTAATCAAGAAGTCATAGGCTCAAAACCCATTGAAATTAAATTAATTTATCAAAATCATTTTTTGTAATAGAGTATTCAAGGTAAATTCACTGATATAAGGGTGTAATAGGGGTTATAAGGTGCATTAGTTTTACAAGTCCTATAAAAATTTTGTATTCAAAAACTATTTTTGAAGCTAAACTCAAAACCTCAAAATAATATTCCCTTGTCTTAATTTAACTTGTTTGTTTAGCACCATGGCAAAAATCATGAGTTTGATTTTTGAAAATGGTAAATTATCACCTAAAAATTACAAATAATGGATTAAGAACATGGAAAATATAATCAATTTTAATGACCTATGAGAAATCACTAAGAAAGAAACCACACCACCAACTGAAGCTACAAAGTTGATTGAATATCAAAAATGTGATAAACATGCACTCACATGTTTGAAATCATCTTGCACTGTGTAGGTAATCATTCATATTGAGGTAGTTAAGACTGGTACATGGAAATATTGTAAATCATTAAAATATATATATATATATATATATATATATGATAAACAACCTACATACAAGAAGATTCACTTTATTATGCAACTATTGAAAAATAAACTGGTAGATAATGAAGATGTCTCTAAATATCTTTCTCACATGAAAATATTGAAACAAGAATATTGTACGATTGGTGGTAAAATTGATGATGATATATTGATTTCTATCACATTGAATGGTCTTAATTATGCATACATCAATTTTATTGAAATGCTACAACTTAGTGATAATCTTAATGGTGTCACATTTGACTCTATTTATGAGTTATTACCTCAACATTAGAGATAATTTTCAAGGGATAAGAGTACATCCACAGAGGAGGCCCACTATACCAAAATAGGTAATCCATTATATGATCATAATATAAAAAATTCTTTGAAGCACTATCAAAGATAAAAACACTCTCAATGGCACACTTCTAGACATAAGCATCATTCTAGACATAGGGATCATTCTGGTTTTCTAAGTCATTGACATCACTCTCATTCTCTGAAGCATGAGAAACACCACAATCGTTAGCATGGCCACAAGTACAAGCACAAGAATTCTTCTTCATGTGGCTATTCTTCCACTAGTTCTAGTGGATATGAGAGAATATGCTACAATTGTGGTGGCATAAGAATCATCTCTATAGAGTTCCCCTCCAAACGGAGGTCCTCTTGACATTGATAAAAGGTAGAATAAAACATTACTAATCACTTCAATCACTCTAGTCACTCTTCTAGTAATTATTCTACATATTGTTTTGATGGATGGGATGATTGTGAAGTTGCTTGCTTTGTAGTTGATGACTATATATTATGAGATGATAACACACCCATCTTGTGTGAGGCTTAAGATTGGGATTTGATGTAGTAGAATTTTTTGGCTTGTATACTTTGATTTCATTGATCTAGTGCTGATATGATCTTTAATGTGGAGCATTTCAATGGTTTTTACATGGTTTATTTGCTACATAGTTTCTCTGATAGTGGAGAAGATATTGTATATTGGCATTTTATTAGTCATTAATGGTTATGGTACGAGTCAACATTGTGTTTCTAACATTATTAGTGATGAATAAAGTCTAGTGGGAGATGATGATTATTGGGCATCAATTTGAGATGTGTCATACATAGTAAAAAGGGTAGTCACTTGTTAGACATATTTTATGTGAGGATCAATGTAGTTGTATAGTGCATGATCATGTTTTACTATATTGTAGGGATGATCAAGGTATGTCTCAATATAGGATGCAAAGTTTACTAGTTACAATTTAAACAAAGTCTACTTCGATGACTTATAGATCTTTTCTTTAGTCATTATATACCCCTTTGGATCAAAGGGGAGTTTGTTGGATTAATTAATATTGATCCAAAGTTAGTATTTTACTTTGTTAGTATTTGATTTTAGTTTATTTTATATTGTTAGTAGGATTGTTGGTTGATGAGAATGTTGGTTATAAAACCACCTCATGTGAAAATCTTATAAAGCTTTTCACCTTCCTTGTAAATATGAATCCTGACATAATACAATATCTATATTGTGTGAAATAATTTCATCATGATGTAATTTTATTATTATTTCTCCTATAACATGGGTGATCATAATTCATCCCTTAAAAAATCCAATCTATCTTTAAATTGACATCATGATGACACACTCAAATGTATTCATAAGAAAAGGTACTTAAAAGGAACATCATGATAAGGACTACTTATGGCATGAAGGGTCATAATAAAAAATAAAGGAAAGAGTGATGAAATGCAATAATAATGAATTATTTTTATTAAATATTATATAATATCATAACCTAATCATCCTTAAGATATTTCAAGAGCTAGGAAAATAATTTCAAACTTTTTAAACTTACAACTTGCTTTTTTTTTATGCTAATTGTGTTCTCTCTTTCTTGCCAAAACACTCTCACTTGTTGAAAAACCTTGTGAATTATTATCTCAATTTTATTCCAAGGGTTATTTACATCCTTGATTATGTTTCAAAAACTTTTTAGATGGGGAAGAAAAAGAAATTTGAAGCTGAATAAATAGATCTCTTAATCTAAGGTGATTTTGTAGTTAAAGTGTCTAAATAAGTAGGTTGGTTATATTTTATCAATGAATTTCATGGATATGATTAAAAAATGGTTGAATAATTTATTAAAAACATAATAATATAGAATTTCAATGTGAGAGGAACTAATATTATAGTCATCAGTTATGTCATCAAAAAAATCTCTAGGATTTATGAGACAAGAATGAAAATATCAAGTAAATCTGCATTTAATGACCTAATTAATTTTTTTATTGAAGAATGGGAGATCATAATTGAGTTAATAATTATTCCAAAATGGGTCACATGGGGAATTAAGAGAGATAATTTTTTATAAATTTGAAATATCATAGCATACTAGGTGATCATGTTTTTCACAACTGATAGATAGTATGTCTAATAGATAGTATTAATTTATTTATGATACCATCTAGGTTAAGGAAAAAATATATGTTTAGGGTGTGTCATCTATTAGACACTATGGGTTAATACAATTTTTATGAGATTACAATTTTTTGAAGAAGGAAGATAAAGAAGACAAATGGGAGTAATGTTTTGTAACATAAGTTTTATACAAAGACACATGTAAAGAGAAAATCATTGTATTATTACCTTACACCCAAATTTGGATTAATATAATAAACTAAAAATAAATAGCCACATTTTAACCAATAAATAACATAAAGCATATATATATATATATATATATATATATATATATATACATATATATATATATACATATATATATATATATATATATATATATATATATATATATATTTAAGAAGCTACCTCCAAAGAAGCTTCCAATTATACTAAGGTATGCATACATATCATAGAGATATCATACAATGAAGAGAAAGATCTATATAACTCTCATCCTATGGTCTTGAAAAGAGTTATAATAAAGAGAAACACTCCAATTGAGGATTCACCATCATAAAATCTACCATAGAGAATATTAAGACTCATCCTTTCTAAAGAGGATGATGTTGATAAAATATAATATGCTATAGAAATCCTTTGAAGCCTCAATCAAGAGTAATATGCTAAAGCTATGGAATACATGGAGCAGATTGTATAATAAAGGGTGATGGATGATACATCCATAGGTACATAAGATATTTCATCCATGGGAAAGGATTCTACAACTAAAGAATAGGTAGTAACACTCTCTAAAACTCATCCATCTAAGCTACCAATGGAAAAGGGAAATTTGCAATTAAAGAATAAGAAGAGAAACGTTCCAGTCATGATCAAGAAGAGTAGATGCATCAATCCATGGAATTTTAAAAATTATAATCACCCATGATCCAACAAGAGGAGGAAATAACATTCCTAAAAATAACATAAATTACGAGGAATAAACTATTTTATCTTTACAACAGAGTTATAAGAAACAAAATATCAATCCTTTATTAAAGATAATGCTATAGCCCAATTTAAAGAGAAGATACCAAAACCTATAGACCAAGTATAGCATGGTCTATAAACCCAATTGTATTATAATGACATCATGGCTACTTAGAAGAGTACCTATAAAACCATAAGGAAGGTTAGGTAGAAAATAAAATCTAAAAAGTGATCTTACAGAAGAAGAAATAAAATGAATGGGTTGAATCCATACTAGAGACATCCCATAAATTAGGAATGAATCTTCTTGATTATAGAAAATAAACTTTGCGTATGGCCTCTTTTTATAATAATAACTTTATAGATGGTATTTGTTGAGAATTTCATGTGGGTTGCCTCATGACTTATAAGATGACAAAGAACTTATGGATACCTATAATGGAAGTACCCCTGATCAACAATAAAATTATGTGAATTATATTTTGTATAAACTTATCTTACAACAGATGTACTTGTTCATTATTT